>OY856188.1:284998032-285034436 GCA_963693315.1 Diogma glabrata
TCATACTTTTGTGAATACCCCTGTGCAACTAACCTTGCTTTATATCTTTTGGTTTCACCATCATTTTTCACATCCCATGTATCGTTTTCTTTTCTCACTGTGGTTTAAAACTTTTAAAACTTTCTCCTAAGGATTTTGCCGCAATATGTATAGATTTGAAATTAAATCTGCTACACATATTATTAAATTATTTTTCTTTATTTCGCATCCGTGTTTAGAAAAAACAACTTCAAAACCTTTTTCTGCCAATTTTTTGACAGATATTAAACCACAATCAAGATTCGGTACATAAAAAACATTTTCCAAACGACCTGATACTTCTTTATTTTAATTATTTAGAGATAGAATAAAATCGCACGAACCTTGACCTTCACTTTCTCCCTTTTCACCGTTAGCAAACGTCACATTTTGTTGAACTGTATCGTCGAAATCACTAAAATAGTCATACCGATTGCTCATATGACTGGTACTACCGATGGTACTATCGATGATCCATCCAGACTGAATAAATTCCGTACCTGCATTAAAACAAAATTCATCTTCTTCTGTAACTTTCTTCGCGTTGTGTTGATTTAATTTTTTAGAAATTTCGCCTTTTTCGTCTTTTAACTTCAAGTCAATATAGTGCCGACAATCCTTTTTCAAATGACCCTTTTTGTTGCAGAAAAAACATTCCATATTACGGACATTACTTTTGTGAAATGTTTTCAGTGCGACATTCTTTAAATCACTTAAACTTGTACTTGAATGCCTTTTGTGTTCCTCAATCAATTTAGATTGAACCAACTCGACTGTCATGTCGCCTTCCGGACGTATTTCCAGCGCCGTCACCACCAACACATCATAACTTCCGGCTAGACTGCTCAACACCATAGCAACAATTCATCCATCTGAAAGTTTGTCTTCTCCTAATGCATGCAACTTTTCAAACAATGTCGTCATTTCAACTATATGTGCCTCAACATTTCCACCTTCCTGTAATTTAAGGTTACATATTCTACGCATCTTTAGATGTTACTGCGTTGAGTGGAGGTAAATTTTAATATTGAGATTGGCTGCTAGTGGCGTTGAATTTTCCAGGAGATGAAAATGATGATCGAAATGTTGTTCGAGATGTTGTATCAAATATAAGGAGAATTTGTTGTTTAGCACTATTTGATATCCTGATTCACTAAATGTTGCATTGTCCGGCATTTTTCAATATTATCTTCAACAGTTATCGAATCACTTAATTTATTATCTTTTTCTAAAGTATCTTAAATAATGGCAGAATCTATGTAATGAGAATTGTGTAAAAGAATTTGATGAAATGGTTGAAGTTAAAGATATTGGAGAACGTGAATATTTGACATCATCAATGGTTTTGTTTTCTCATTATAATTAATTAATGACGTGTCTTGATTTGATTTCCATAAATTTATTTTATTACATTTTGACTTAACATGTTAACAGTAAAACATTTATTATAATATTTAAAATTTGGAATAGTGAAAAATAAGATTTAAAACAAATTTATTACACAAACATTTTTTTACATTACGAAAATCAAGAATTTTATCAAAACTGTTTGGAAAGAAAACAAAAACCGAATAATAAAAATATATTTTTTTGTTTTTTTCATGAATATTAAGGAAATCATCGCCTGCTAATTTTTTAAAATTTTTAATTATAATGTTCGCCACACATCAATTGCACTCTGTTACTCAATGTTGACTTTTCGTGGTAAGCCGTTAAATTTTCCCCCGCTTCTTTCGCTGATTTAGCCTTCCGGACATGTATAAGTTGCCCTTCATCCACCAGAAGCCCTATCCATGCTTTCGTTTCTTCTTCTTTCCTTGTCCATTTTGCTGTAACTGGATCTGGTTTATTTTCATCATTAATAGCATCCGACAAACCTTCTTTAATTAAATGCATCTCCATCCGATATTTCCAAACGAAATAATTAGAATTATTAAGTTTTGCGAACGAAATTTTTGTAGAATCTCCCATCGCGTTGAACTTAACCTTACTTTTTACTTTGGAGGTTTTTAATTAAATAATCTTTAGAAACTTTATACTTTTTACCAGTATTTCCTTTTACCACCTTGCTGGTCCCATTACCTGTTGGCAGATACTATTGCAGTTGATTTAATTAGGTTATAATGGCATAAAAATAAAATTATTTTGACAAGTGACAATTAACTCAAGAAGTATTTTCACAATACAGTATTTAATTCATTTCCTATATTCAACTTCAGATGTCGTGATGTATACTGATGTGGGATGACTCCAACATCAGTCAAAAGCTGAATATTTGACCACAGTAGAAGATAACTTTTCTGAGACAAAAGCTAATGGTGCCCGACATTCTTTGACATAATATTGTAATACTCCACCTACGGCATCTAATCATCAGTGGTGATACTGAATACACCCTCATTCAAAGGATCGGCTAAAAGTGTAACTTTAGCTAGTCCACTCTTAACTTCGTCGAATGCAGTTTTGCATCATTCTAGCGAAGCAAAAGGAACTGGTTTGGTCGCTTTAACTTTGGCAGTAATAAGCCAAATGTGCGTGAATAGATGAAAACAGTTCGGCTAACTTTGGGATGAATCGATGCTAATAATGGATCATGCCGACGAACCGTTGAATTTGAGTGACAAATTTTGGTTCCAAAAAACCAATGATGGCTGCAGTTTTCTCTTGAGAAGGGGCAATTCCATCGGGAGTTATTTTATGACTGAAAAAAATCAAGAACAGAAGCAAGTTTGGATCTCAAGACCTTAACAGAGAGAACAGAAAATCGCCTTCAGTCTACGAGAAATGTTAATTTATTGTTGGAGTCTCGAACAAATTTGTGTGTGTTATCTCTCCATTTCCAGTGATGCCAGCATAGATTTCTAGAATTACGTTAGACGAATTGAGTTAGTCTCCTTAAAAAAATTGCGCTTGCGCAGAACAGGAGATCTGCTCCGACCAAGAGATTTTTTTCTGATGAGTTCTTCAAATCGAGATTTTCACGCTTCGATGTCAGAATTTTAAATATTTTTGAAAGATGTATGTTGTCGCTTTGGCTTGTCGAATGTTGTACACAATGAATAGAGTTCAGTGACGCTTCATGCATCCTGTCCGCTATCTATACTATATCTTCTATCGATTTTGTTTTTTTCAATGCGAAAAAGGGAATCTGCATCACTTCGGGGTCACCACTATCGAGTTTTGGAACGGTTTCTCGATCGCGTGTTCACTTTATTGAAACAAATTACCATGCAACGCAGTAATTTCAACACAGTTATTTTTTGAGTTTATAAATATATTTATAAATATATATCAATTCATTAAATTCACTTAAGAATTAATTTATGATTATTAAATGCAGCTGATTGCTAGTGACCAATTAAACTGAATGAAATAATACATACTTTTCATTGATTAATTATGATTTTTCTGGCCGTTTCGTCTTAAAACACCGCTGACCAAAACACTTTACTGGTTTGTACTCTTTAAGAATTGACGAGAAGATTGACGTTTTGATACGTTTATCCTTTCACCAATTCAATACTCCTTAATTATTGCCTTGACTGTTTCTGACTGCACATTTTTGTTGTTATTGATTACTGTTACATATTGAAGCGCATCTTAATCGATCTTCAGTTGAAATACTTCTATGTGATAGTATTTGTGAGTTAAGAATCTCAGCATTTTGTATGCCATTGTTGATTGTATGTTCTAAGACAATTCAAACATGACAAAAATATATTTTATTTATACATTAAGCATGATATGACCACAATGTTTTGTTGGTTTTAATTTGCATAAGTTTTTATTATTTTGTGTGAGATTTTGTTATTGAATGCTGCTTTTACTTACAAAAGTTTTTTGCTGTTTTGTTATGTAAATAAAGAGGTGAGAAAATTAATATTTAATATAAATTATGTGTTTGGTTTGTATATTTATTTTATTTATTGTCTGTTTTTTTTTCATTTTTTTTTTATTTAAGCGACAAAAATTTATAATCAAATTCATTCCTAACGTATTCATAACACCTTGCACATTAGCATTAATAACATATTTGTTTTTTTATTAACATCTGCAAAAATAATTTAAATACTAATAATTTCATTCAATTCAATTAAACAAAAAAATTTTAAATTTAATAAATTTTATTTTTATTTTTTAAATTTAGATTATCAACCTTCATTCCATGACGAAATCGATTCACCAATAAGATATGGATCATATTTTCCCTCAACATTGCCAAGAACGTCAACAAATTATGAAGAAATTCCAATAAACTCTCAAACAAGTGGATCACCATTTCAACGTAATAATAATGTTTATTGGACCTTACAAGCCCGTAAATCAGCATCATCGAATCGAAATAATGTTTATGATCGAACGAATCAACATTTAATTATACCGCAAAATGAAAATAGCTTCGAAGTGAAACCACAAACAAAACACAATATTCCGATTGAAGATTTATATTCGACACCAAATAAAAATCGTAAAAAGGATCTCAAAACCACACCAATTGGATTTTCAACATTTTTCTCACCAATCTCATCTAAAAAAAATAATGAGTTGGAAAAGGAAGTTGGAGCAACGGTTTCACCAATTGATCCAAGAAACTCAGGATCTTTTAAAACTTCTACACCATCAAAAACTGAAATAGAAAATCGGTTACATTCACCATCACGATTAATTGCAGAAGAGTTAAAACATAAATTACGTATACATGAAAGTGGATCACATTCGGCTGGTAATTCGCCAGCCAGTTCTGGTCGTTCAACACCAAGATTAGAACCACAAACAGGACGTAGTCGAAACAATTGGGCACTTGATAAAGAACAATCACAAACATGTTCTGACCGTATGGGAACAAATAAAACAACTTTGCTTGATTTTAAACGATTACTTTTAGCACAAGCTGGAAAAGCGACCGCGAATACAGTCAGTAAAAAACCATCAGCTGTTGAATTATTAAAAATGGCAAAACAACAAGCAGCACAACAGCAACAACAACAAACCTCACAAACAATTATCACTCCAAATTCTATTCCAATTTCTTCATTATCACAACAATCCAATATTGTTAATAACACAAATATGAATATTTTAGATTTGAGTAAAAGTCCAACAAGTTTTGCAAATCGTCGAAATATAAATAGACAAATAAATAATCCAGTCATTCCTAACTCGCCGTCCAAATCGTCGATGACGCCACCAATAAAACACTATTCATCACCGAAATCTAGCTGGAGGTTAAATAATATTCGTAGTAGTGTAATGTCAACATCTATTCCAGAAGTTAATAGCGAAGAAGATAGTAGTCCAAATAATTCCTCAGGTCCAAGTCCATCATCAACACTATCACCAATTAAAGAAAGTGCTGTAATCGAAGAAAAAATTAATATTCGTAATAACATATTTCTAAAAACAGAGGAAAATAATTTTATGAAACATGAAATTCCATCGAAGATTGGTGGACCTAACTACAATCCGGGAAGTGGAATATCTCGCACACAATATCTGCAAGCACAGCGTGCACAGTTTTTAATGGGTCATAATAATAATATTAATAGTAGTAGTATTTCTAATAACCTAAAGCAATCTACTCCGATAAATGCAGCTCAATTTAAAAATGGACATTATACTGGCATATCAACATCACCATCACAAACCGCTGCCACTAAATCGTCGAATGTTGGAACAATTTATGATAATCAACAACAGCCAAGAACATCATCACCGTCATTAGAGACTGCGCTTTGATACAAATATAATTTCAATTTACGGAAAAATCTGTGAGTTGCTTTTAAATATTTTATTACGATTTTTGTAGAATTGTTATTGATGATAGTCAGGGTTTTGTTAGAATAATCAATTAATGACATATCAATTGATTTTTGAAAATATCTAATACATTAAGTTGTTTTTACACACTATGATCTCCTTCCTAAACGGAATAGTCTCATCCTCTGAAATGAAGATTTAAAAATAACTTTTTCGATTTTTGTTCATGTATTGAAAGTTTTTACTGTCATGTTTCACTTTTGTAGTCGATGAATGTTTCAGTTCAACATTTTACCATAGATCCCGCTGCTGATTCTCTAAAAATTCTATCAGTAGCTAGATTCTGGTTAAACCTATGGGATTATTTCATGGAACCAAATTTCGTACTAAATGAGATTTTTGCATTCGGGCTCAGTGAAATGAGAAAATATTTTATTAATTTGTAAAAATAGTTTTGTTTGAACAATTTTACGTTCATAGATAACGTTTTATATCAAATTATTGTAATATGCGCCTTTGGTTCATATATGTATATGACTGCTTCGGCATTTAACTTTGGATTTTAATGTGAATTTCTTTTGATATGTCAGATTTGATCGAAAAATGGGTATTAGTAAATCTTGCTAAAATCTCAGATCTGAAAAAAAGATTTCAGATCAAAAAAAGATCGATTTTTTTTTCATCTGACATGCGAAACGAACAAAAACTAGCTGTCAGATCAAAAAAAAAATCAATCTGTTTTTGATCTGACTGTTGGACATTAACATTTGAGAGACATCAAAACTATGTTTGGAGAAAATAAAAACACGCCATTTAACCAATGGCAGTAATGAACAAGAAGATGTATTTCACCAGTACACTCAACTAAGTTATTGTATACTCAACAAAGAAGAAATATATACAGTGTCACAGTGTTATTAATATACAGTGTTATAATTCAATAAACTAATTTCAACATCCTCTCTCTCTCTCTCTCTGGCGTTTACATCCCATAGAGGGATTTTGCCGTCTGTGCCACCAGCTTCCAATCATCTCGTTCCATGACCAGTTGACCCCAGCTTCGACATCCTATATCAAGAAGGTCTTGGATGATGTCATCACGCCAGCGTTGTCTAGGTCTTCCTCTTCGACGAACACCAGCTGGTTGTTGTTGGGACGCTTTTTTTATCATTCTATCTAATGGAGCCCTTTCTACATGACCAAACCATCTGATCCGGTTAGATTTAATGAATCCGATTACATCGCAGCCTCCAAGAAGCTGTCTGATTTCGTGATTCATTCGGATTCTATACTGATTTTCAGCAACTTTACATGGACCATAAATTGTTCGTATGACCTTCCTCTCGAATGTTGATAGAATTCTACAATCGGAGGAAGTCAGTGCCCAGCTTTCACTTCCAAATGTAAGGACAGGTCGGATTAGTGCTTTGTAAAGTGTGAGTTTAGACGACCGCGAAAGATATTTTGATCGCAAAAGTTTTGAGTATGCGTAGAAAACTCTGTATGCGGCAGACACACGGGCTTTGATATCTGCCTGCATGTCATTTGACGATGTTATTATAGACCCGAGGTATTTGAAGTTTTCCACGCGTTCCACTTCATTGTCGCCAGTATCCAGATTTCCAGGTTGTTGTTGTTGTTGTTGTTAGCACTTTAGTTTTGCCGGTGTTGATGCATAATCCAAGCATTTCTTTCAAGCTGAGAGAGACTATCCTTAATATCGCTTGTTCTACGTCCGAGAAGCACAATATCATCTGCGTAACCAAGAACTTGACTAGATTTGTTATATATGCAGTTTTGTGTCTCAATTCGGTTTTTTCTTATCGCGTACTCCAGCGCCAAATTAAATAGTACGGGCGCGAGTGTATCACCTTGTCGAACACCTGATGTTATATCGAAAGGATCAGAAACAGACCCCTCGATTACTATTCTACAATTTGATCCCGATGTTGTGAGTTTGCACAGAGAAACAAGTTTCTCTGGGATACCAAGGCATATGAGTGCGGACCAAAGGTTTTCGCGGATGATACTATCATATGCTTGCTTGAAATCAACGTAGAGCTGGTGAATGCTGATGTTGTACTCCCAACATTTTTCTAGAATCATCCTTAAGGTAAAGCATTGATCTGTGGTTGACCGGTTGGGACGAAAACCACACTGATAGTCACCAATGAAAGATTCGGCGAGCGGGATGAGTCGAGCAAGGACGACATTAGCTAGTATTTTGTATGCAGTATTCAACAGTGCGATGCTACGATAATTCGCACACTTTAGACGGTCACCTTTCTTATGTAGCGGAACAATGAGAGCCGTTTTCCATTCAGCAGGTAGTTCTTCTTGGTCCCAGATTGCAAGAATCAGATCGTATATACGTGAGACCAGAGCTGCTCCTCCATTTTTCAAAAGTTCTGCGGGAATACCATCGAAACCTGGTGATTTGCCATTTTTCAGTTTTTTAATGGCAGCTTCCACTTCTTCTATTGCTGGGTAAGGGACAAAAATCTCCTCAGTTGATGGAGCAATTGCTCGAATAGGATGAGATCTTGGGTGGAAATCTTTTGTCAGATTTCGTGCATTGGCAAAGCACTCTTTTGAATTTTCATTGGCCGCATGTTGGTCGATGTTTTCGATGCAGCTCTTCATGTGTTCGCGTTTCTTTTTACATAGAAGTTTTGCTGAGGCTTTTCTGGCGCATAGATAATCAACTGGGAGCTTCGGGTGTTCCTTGTTAACCATTTTTCTCGCAGTTTTCGTTTATTTTCAACGGATTGGTGGCACTCGTCGTCAAACCATTCGTTGTGTGATTTCGGTGGTCGTTTTCCGATTGTAGTTTGTGCTGCGGCTGTGATGGTTGATTGAAGCGTTTGCCATTCTTCTTGTATGTTTAATGGCATCTCAGAAGAGATGTCATGCTCTTCTATGTTTTGTGTTATTATTTCCTGATATCTATTCAGCGTTACCGGATGTTTAGATGCTTCGACATTCCAGCGCACGGTCTTTTTTGCTTGCCTATTAAATGTAGATGATAATTTGCACTTGTACTTAAAGATGACAAGCATATGATCGGTGTCCATATCAGCACCTCTGTATGATCAAACGTCAGTTATACTTGTAGAGTGTCTCTTAGAGATCATGACGTGATCGATTTGATTTTCCGCTCTTCCGTCATTTGATTTCCACGTTGCTTTGTGAATTCTCTTGTGAGGGAAGAAAGTGCTGGAAGTTACTAGATCATACATCATAGCCGGCTCGGCTGTGCGAAACCCGTTATTGTTGCTGGTATGATGCAAGCTGTTAGGGCCGATATGTGTTTTAAGTTCTGCAATCCTACCAATTTGAGCATTAAAGTCACCTACCACGATTTTTATATCGTGCCGCGGGATTTTATTGATGACTTTTTCGAGTTCTAGGAAGAACAGGTCTTTAATATCATCTGCTTTATCTTCAGTAGGTGCATGAATATTAACGATCGTTACATTGAATTTTTGCGTGCGGATTCTCAGTGTGCATAACCGCATATTAATTGGGCAGAAGTCGATACCATGCTGATTCACGCGACGGTGTGTGAGAAAGCCAACTCCAAATTCTCCTCCGTTTTGATGACTTCAATAATAAAGAGTGTATCCTTTCGCTGTTTCATGGATTCCACTACCTGGCCATCTTAGTTCTTGTAATGCCACTATATGCAGTGTGTAGCTTTCGACTTATTGTGTGAG
This sequence comes from Diogma glabrata, assembly GCA_963693315.1. Taxonomy (NCBI): domain Eukaryota; kingdom Metazoa; phylum Arthropoda; class Insecta; order Diptera; family Cylindrotomidae; genus Diogma; species Diogma glabrata. The sequence goes on from OY856188.1 coordinate 285,007,524, forward strand.
TTTTAGGAGATCTCCTGGTCTTCTTAGGCTTAGCACGTTCCAGGTTCCCATTTTTAAATTGTAGTCCGGGTACAGTTTCCGAGGTCGTTCCAATAATGAATCCGAGATATTCCGACGCCTGTGTACAGAATTCATGACAATAATTTTTTTACGCAAATTTTCGTGAATGGGTTCGTTCTGCATCTTAAGGTCACCAGAAACAACCTTTTTACACGTTTGTATAGCGAGCCCCTTGATCCAAGACAGACGCCCGCTCTAAGCCGCCCCTAACATGGAGAACAGACGCTTGAGTTGCACTGGTTTTATGGTGCCAATGACTCGCCATGGTGCAGAATCATTGAGTATAAGCAGTATTTACTCTGCCCCTCTCAACTACACCAACCTAATTCTGTTAGCGTTACCTAGGTAGCACGGCGTGGACGTAGAATTTCGGATTTTTGCTACCCAATTGTTCTGTTGGTGGTATAAAATCAGGATCGGAACTGCGTATATTACTATCTAATTCGAGATCACTGCTGTCAGGTGTAATATACGAAGATTCATCAGATTCGGTGCTAGAATAATTTACACCAGATATTTCCAAAGGTGAATTTGACTAATTGAACAAAGTATTGGATTCACTTTCAACGATATCATGTCTTTGATCATCTGGAAATTTTTAAAAATCGTTAGAAATTTTTTATGAGTGATTACCTTCGGTTCCAAGTGATCTTTTTCTAAAAATATGACATCTCGAATTATTTGAACGATTTTTTTGGATGATATACTCTGAAGCCCTTTACATTATTAGAGTACCCAACGAAGATGCAAGCTTCGGATTTTGGGTCTAACTTTTGCCTTTTTTGTTTTGGTATATGTACCATCGCCTTGCATCCAAACACTCGTAAATTACCAATATCGGGTTGCTTTCCAGACCAAACTTCTTCTGGACATTTAAAGTTTATTGGAAAACGATTAGCAACGTAGTATGCAGTTGATATTGCTTCAGCCCAAAAAGTGTTATTCAGATTTGCATCGATGAGCATACATCTCGCCTTTTCTACCAGAGTTCTGTTTACTCTTTCGGCTTATCCATTCTGCCGTGGTGTATAGCTCGTTGAAGTTTGATGCTGGATTCCTGATCGACACAATAACGTCGAAAAACTTTCGTTGCAATATTCCTTACCATTATCACTACGCAGACATTTAATCCGCTTGCCAGTTTGTTTTTCCACGAATCTTTTGAATTCTTCAAATTTCGTTATTGCCTCAGATTTTTTTTTTTTTAAATAAACAAAAACTTTATTCGAAAAATTATCAATGAACATGATAAAATATCGTGAACCTCCAATCGACTCAACTTGGATTGGTCCACATAAATCGGTGTGGATCAATTCCAGTATCACAGTGGTTTCAGTGGTTAAATGGAATTCTCGTTTGTTTGCCTCTGATGGAAACGTCGCACGGATTTGTTTTGTTTAAGTTGGACCCCAACAAAATTTTGTTTTGTAGATTTAACTTATTAATACTTTCATAAGTGTCCTTTTTCGAGAATTAATTTTCTTAATCTCTGCTGAAATTGTTTTTCAAGTCTCTTAAGTGATAAAGCTTAAGAAATTAACTTTAAAAATTAGAAAAAAAATATCTAATTACATTAAACACTTTTTTCTATTTTGCGTTGACGTTTCATCGTGCTTTCGACTGACGATAATATGTTGCATTTGACTGACAGATAATAATTTTCCACATAAACCCGGTACGTATAAAACATCATGCACATTAACTGTTTTGTTAGAATTATTTACAAAAATGTCTAACACTAAATTTCCTACGGCAATTTCGTATTATAATAATAATAATAATAATAATATGTCTTTATTTCCTTAAAACAATTTTTTGATACAAAATTAATAACTAAAATGTTTGACTTATAATATCAAAACTATTTTAAGAAAATAGATAGAAGCATTCTATATTATAAATAATAGAGGCGAATGCTCCTTCTCCTTAAAGAGAAAATAAAAATAAATAGAATTTTACACATTTTGGGAACCAAAATGCAAGAATATAAAAAAAATGAACAAAAGCAAAATAAATACTAAAAACAAAATAAGCATATTAGTAATTAATCACCATTCACAAAAATATGAGATTCGATTTATAACACAGCATTTTAGGTCATGCTAAGACGTCCTCCAATAGGCATTCAATTTCCTTATGTTCAAACTTGAAAAGCCACATTTTAACATTTGTCAAAAATTTAGATAACACACGAATTTTCCTAAAATCAGAAAAATTATTGGCAACTATTGGCAACTACAACTTCACTTTTCCCCATCTCGGTGACGTCGTTGGTGAGCTAATCACAGTTCATAGTCATGTGAGTTGAAGCTCCGGAATCCACAAACCAATCTATACTATTGACTTCATGTGCCGAAAAAACTGTATATAAAACACTATCAGTTTTATTCTTATCTACTTTATTTGTTTTAGAACCATTTGCTTTCGAATGACAGTTTTTTTGCAAAGTGCCTTGTTTGTTACATTCGTAACATCGCGGACTCTTCCATTTTGATTTGATTAGTGATTTTCTTGCCCCAAAGAATGCATTTTCATTTGGATTAAACGATGTAGATATCTAAACATCTTGTAATAACTTTAATGGCGTCACCTGTGATTGGTGTTCCCGAATTTTCGATACCCATTATCATAGGCTTATAAATGTCTGGTAATCCAGCCAGGAGTATCACACCAATCCATTCTTCGTTGACTTGCATACCTCTCTCTCTCTCTCTCTGGCGTTTACATCCCATGAAGGGATTTTGCCAGGTTTTGGATGATGTCATCACGCCAGCGTTGTCTAGGTGTTCCTCTTCGACGAACACCAGCTGGTTGTTGTTGGGACGCTTTTTTTATCATTCTATCTAATGGAGCCCTTTGTACATGACCAAACCATCTGATCCGGTTGGATTTAATGAATCCGATTACATCGCAGCCTCCAAGAAGCTGTCTGATTTCGTGATTCATTCGGATTCTATACTGATTTTCAGCAACTTTACATGGACCATAAATTGTTCGTATGACTTTCCTCTCGAATGTTGATAGAATTCTACAATCGGAGGAAGTCAGTGTCCAGCTTTCACTTCCAAATGTAAGGACAGGTCGAATTAATGCTTTGTAAAGTGTGAGTTTACACGACCGCGAACGATGTTTTGATCGCAGAAGGTTTGAGTATGCGTAGAAAACTCTGTATGCGGCAGAGACACGGGCTTTGATATCTGCCTGCATGTCATTTGACGATGTTATTACAGACCCGAGGTATTTGAAGTTTTCCACGCGGAAAACCGCGTTTCGACTTGCATACCAATTGATCCTAATTTGTGAGCCGTCGACATGATTGGTTTAACATAGTCTTCGGTGGAATTGCTGTTTGCCAATCTCGTTATAATGAGTATGCGAAGTAGTCCTACCTTCCTTGTGAGCCCGGAATCCTCAAATGCTTGAGACAACCTCTCCCAAACATCTTATGCTGTCTTGGCGTCCTTAACGTGGACATTATTTATGGGTTCAATCAATAAAATTATCTTGGATTTGGCTTTAAGGATTTTTTTATCATCGGTGTCTGTGCCGTTTATGCAACCAAATAATTCCTCGTGCTCCAGATACGTTTGCACTGCGAATTTCCAGTTGTCAAAATTCTCTCGGCCTTTTAATTTTTCAATCGCTGGTAAATTGTTTGATGCTATCTCACCAGAATGTAACTTGTGTTTTTTTTTTAGGTTATGTTAATGAAAAAATGTTTTATGAAAAATTAAAAATTTGTTTTTGATTTAGATAAACACTTCACTTGTTTTTCTAAATTTTTATCTATCACTGGGCCCATAACCTGTTGGACATTAACATTTGAGAGACTTCAAAACTATGTATGGAGAAAATAAAAACACGCCATTTAGCCAATGGAAGTAATGAACAAGAATATGTATTTCACCAGTACACTCAACTAAGTTATTGTATACTCAACAAAGAATTAATATACAGTTATTAATATACAGTGTTATAATTCAATAAACTAATTTCAACATTGACGTACGAAAAGAAATTCACATAAGTATTTATTTACAAATGGTCATAACGTGGGTCCATAGGTTATAATAATTTTTTTTAAGTTATTCATGTTGATTCTTTGAAATAGTATATCAAAAATAACGTTTAATGTTATTTGAAATGCAACATTTACTAAAAAAAAAGTGTATTTTTGTACGATTTTTGAAGTAAAATTTCTTTAAGCGCGATATGACAAGTTAAGCCGGGCATTCACAAACAACAGAAACAGAATTCATTCATACAAATTTGACAGAAAAAAATTCTGTTTCTGTAAAATTTGTATGGAATTCTGTTTATGTTTCTGTTGCTGTTGTATGTGGTTTCAAGCCTTAACTCAAAACGCTTGGAGATCTGTACTAATGTCGATGTGATGACTAATGAGCAATGTCATTGGGAATTTGAGTTTAGACACTAAAAGAGAATGGTCAATGGAGCCAAATGCTTGACGAAAGTCAAAAAACAGTAGTATAGAGAGCAATTTCCTGTCAATATTATGCCTTATTTGACCGGAAAAACCAGCAAGGTAGATGTAGTGCTATGGTGCTTTAGAAAACCTGACGGTCCCTCAAGAACTTCAAAGGAATGTTATCCAGGTAATGTTGAAAGGTAATTTGGAGTTCCTGATTTGCTATCTCTTCCTACCTCCGGCAGATCAATATCTGACCAGCGGACGGAAACTATTTCGTTTAACGAAAGTTTTGTCGATGAGATTGAATTCAGTTTCACTAATTTCAATTTATATTTCAATTTATTTTATTCAATCAGACTTAATTTTACAAATTTTCAATGCGTCTGCTGTACATACAAAAAAGGAAATCTAGGACTAATTTAAATTTATGTATAATTGATACTTAAAAGGAAATAATAATTTCATAGTCTATATCACATATATATAAATATAGTTTGTTGTTATAATTAAAAATTAATAAAGCTAAAATCACAGATTATGACAGAAATTATTTTTGATATAAATAAAAGCTTCAGTTTTAAATTTAGATAGTGTACGAGATTGACGAATATTAAGGGGTAACTTATTCCAAACATTAGAGATTCCATAGACAAATACAGAGCCACTAAACTGCCTCCAGTTGTTATGTGGAACTATGAGGTGCTGAGTGCAGTCAGAATGAGAAAATCTTATTTTACTAAATAAATAATTCGGTGTTTTAAACCTAAGTAAGTTGAAAATAAAAACAGCGATCCGAAAACAGAAATATTGTTTTAACGTACAGCCAAGTATTGATGTTTGGTATTCAGAGACATGATCATATCTTCTTAAGGAATATATGTACCTCAAACACGAGTTGAAGACCACTAGAAGTCTATGGCTAGAGTCGGTATCTAAATTAAAGATTATCACATCGCAATAATTAAAATACGGAACTTTCAGGCTACGAATCAGTGTCATACGATGGTGTTGCGGGGTTATGTCACGTAATAAATTCAGGCGGTAGAGAACGAAATTCATCTTTCGACAGATCTCCTGTACATGATCTGACCAAGAGAGTGTAGAATTCATTATCAGGCCGAGGTTTTTGACTGATTTTGTTATTACCAGCTGCGTATTACCAAGCAAAAGTGGAGGAAGTTCAATATCAATTCCAGTTTTCGTAATAAAAAGTACCTGAGTCTTCATGGGGTTGAGAAGGAGACCATTCTGAGTTGACCAGTTGTAAATTAGAGACAAGTCACAGTTAATTTTACGGAATATTTCACATATATCAATTAGTTTCCCAGAGATATACATTTGACAGTCATCAGCGTAGAGCAAGTACATCATATATATGATTACTAACAGTAAGTCATTAATAAATAATGAGAAAAGTAGTGGTCCCAGGATCGATCCCTGGGGAACACCCAAATCAATTTTTAGCACTCTAGAACTCCTATTATTAACAGTGACAAATTGTGAACGGTTACAGAGGTATGAAAAAATCATATTAATAGCAGAACTACTAAAGCCATAATATAGATAAAGTTTTTGAATTAATAGGGTAGGGTTAATCAAACCGAAAGCATTTCGAAAATCCAGAAGAATTAGAACAGTGAAAGAGTTAGGTTCATCCATTCCTCTCCCTATATCATCGGTTAGTTTAAGCAATGATGTCGCAGTACAATGTTTTACTCTAAATCCAGATTGGAGGGGATCGAGTAGATTATTATTTTCAAGATGTGTCGTTAATTGCGAATTTATTAGTTTTTCAAATGCTTTGGATAAAACAGGTAATATGCTTATCGGTCGAAGATCTTTAAGGACAGTGGGTGAGCTAGTTTTGGGAATAGGAACGACTGTGGCGATTTTCCAGTTATCAGGATAGCAGGAAGTTACAATTAAATTATTAAAGAAAATGGTAATATAAGGGAGAAATAATGGCAGAATTATTTTCAAAAATTTAATGTGGATTCCATCGACACCAACTGCATTGGATGTGATTGAGCATATCCCCAGCAATACTTCATCCTGTGTGACACAGGAGAAACTGAATGAATTATTACGTTCAAGTGAGGTAGACAGGGTTGAATTTGGTAGCGGAATTGTTATCGGAACGGTAGGACTCTCAGAAAAGTGTTTATTCATCTCGTCCACCGCAAATTGATCCAAGAAACTTGTGTCATTATTTCCGGCTAGCAAGCCGAGATCGCGAAATTTCTTCCATTTCTTATTGGGAGACGAATCGACATTACCAAAATTAGTAGTTTCGCTTAGCGGAACATACAAGCGAATTCACTGAATTACGCAACCTACGGTATGCAGCGGTATTTACCGAATTTCTATTACAACGCATTTTGCGATACGCAGCGTCTCTCAATCTCATCTGTTTGATTATATGTTAGTTAATCCAGGGCGCGTATGAATTTCTTTTAAGAATTCGCTTTATGGGGACACAGTCTCTATAGAGATCATAAATTTTACACTCCAACTTCGATAAAACTATGTTTTGATCTAAATCAGTTCCAAGAAAACTCCAATTGAGGTTGACAGCGGTTTCAAGAAGACTGTTAATATTTATATTATTTAAATCCTTAATATCAATGAACTCAAGAGGTGGCTTAGGAATTCGATGATTATAAGTAATATAATCTAAATCATGATCTGATATCCATGGTATTTGTGTTTGCCCTGATTTAATGACTCGATTTCTTTCAGAGGAGAACATAACAAATAAGTCAAAAAGGCGAGGTCCTCTAGTTGCATTAAAAGGAACTGACCAAAGGCCAATAGTATCAAAAAGTAGAGAAAGTGGATTGGGGCAGGTGAGCATGTCAATATTAAAATCACCTGAGACAATAACATGTTTGTACTCAGTTGTTAGAGGTGTGAGTAGCATATCAATATCCTGTATATCAGACAAGATGAAAGGAGGGGGCTTGTATAGCGCAACAACACAGATTTTACCAGACGATAGCTGTATTTCAACTGACAGAAACTCTAGTTTTTTATGTGGGGCTGATTGAGAAATTATTTTAGTTTTAAGATGTGAACGAACATAGATACCAACACCTCCACCAAGCTTACCAACTCTATCATGTCTGATGAACCTATATCCTGGCAAACTGATCATTTTAGTAGGTATACTTTTTTTTAAAAATGTCTCTGACACACAGAAGATATCAAAGTTAAAGTGGTTAATCCGTAACAAGATTTCATCAAAATGACCGAATAGGCTTCGTACATTCATGTGTCCACAAAGTAGGTTAAATCTAGAAGTCGTGCGATTGGCTATTGATGCTCTATTGTTAGAACTGGATATCTGTGAGGAATATAATAGATTACGGTTATTATTAAAATTATAGTTCAACGACGGCACAATTTTCAGCTACGATGTCATTTCGGACTCTTCCTGGTTGAGACGAGATGTTGATGGCTGAGATAGTATTTGATGATTCAAACTCTGCTCCTGATTTGGAATGGTATTATTATTACCAACAGTTTGGTTTTGACTCAGGTTGTTGTTCCCCACTGTTGTATTCTGAGACCTTCGCAAACGTAGAAGAAACGGCTTAATAAGAACACCAACAGGCCAGAATGCAGGTGAAAGCACAGATGAAATATGTTTTTCTTCAATACCAACTTTAAATGAGAGAAATGATAACGTTGACAATTCCCTTCCACGTGATACAAGTGCATTCGCAGTAACAGCAGTCTTATCAATTTGTAGGTTATTGGCTACATACGATGCAATATCATCAGTTGTTATAGAAGTTTGAAGACGTGCAACATGGATGTAACTTTTTAGTGTAACAGCTTTGATGGCGTTATCAGGCGCTTTAGTTCCTACAAGAGATTCAGGCTAGTTCCACGATTTGATCCTCGATTGGGATGTGGTTCAGATGTTGATTGTCCATTAGAAGAGTTTACCCCGCCACTTGAGATTGAGAATTCTGTACGACCACGATTTTCTACGTTATTGTTTTTAACACTTACAAGCTCTGATTTCAGCGAACCAATTTCAGTTTGGAGGTACGTTATTTTATCCTCGAGAAGCTTTTTATTCTCAAGAACAAGAATATATTTCTGATCTTGTTCGTATATTATTTTTTTCAACAGACGAATTTCATCGACTGGATTCATAGATGTGGTATCCGATTTATTTGAGTTAGCCGTAATTTGTTCCCGATGTTCACTACTAGTACTATTGCCAGCAATTGTTGCAGGTGTTGTTTTTTTTACAGCGCTTATAGTGGTAGTATTTGGCGTCACATTAGATCGAGAATTGCCAGTAGTAGAATTCGAAGCACGACTTGATGGTTCACAAATAACTTTAGCACGATTCGGTTCACAGGTAGCACAAAGCCATCTTTTTCCGTCTCCATTTTTATTTTCTTTAATGAAAAAGTTTATTTGATCAACCGAAAGTTCAGCACAATTCTTATGAAACCAAAATGTACAGGTGTTGTATTGTATGGCATAAGCATTAGATTTATTTACTGACGAGCACTTTGGACATATATCATTAGCAGACATTATCTTGTAAAGCTAGTAAAATTATGTCACACTGAACAATTTATTATCGAAAATTTGAGGTTAAATTTTCGATATTCGAATAAATTTCTTTGATCAAAAAAGGTGTAGTGATAGATAGATTCAACTATACTATTAAAAATGAATTAACTATATAACAATCACTATACGTTGAAATCTTATAAAGATTTTAATAAATTAAATTAAAATTGTAATAAAATTGTTTCTCTCAAAGGAAAGGAATTTCACCTTGGTCGTTGAGCACTCCAGTATTTCTGATTTTTCATCATAGATTCTTTGACGAGTTTACTCCGCTGAATATTTGGTCACCATAGGTTAGTTTTGCTTTTCGTACCATCGCCTTAAATTTATTCCTGCATGAGCGAAAGACGAAATGTCTCACCAGTTGCATCTCTAAGAAATTCACGGTAGGTCTCGCATGGTCCTTATATGCAACATTTTAGGAGTCAGAGGAATAGTTGAAACTTTATGACTATGTCCCTTCTTATACGACAGAATTATCCATGAGTAGGAAGATTAAGTCGTTTAGAAAGTCAAGCTTAGCGTCGATATCAGAAGAAGATTAGATCAACTTTGCTATAGTCAGGAACACGTCTATTGGAAGTTTTAGGAGTTTTGACGATGCCAAGTAACAAGATTATGAACATGTGATGTGCGATGCCTGGTGGGAGGAATTAACAAGGGAATCCTCACTCACCATAAAAAAATTGATATATGAAACCGAGGAAACTTTGGTGATATTTGAAGCCTGCGATAATACTAAAGAACAAGCATGGTGGAACGAGTACAAAATAGCGATCTAAGCAATAGCTTCTTCTACTGCCTCAATACCACCCGCAGATAAGATACAATGGAAAGCAAGAACAACTCTGCAACAGTTACCTGAACAAATAGCAATTCTGCATAGGATTCGGATAATATATGGATAACGTTTGATTTGAGCTTACGTCTTACATAAAACGCAACACCATCATCCCTCCTACAAGGTCTGTCCAATTGATAGACATGAAAACCATCTATCGCAACAGAAATGTTTGTGATGTACTGCTTAAACCATGTTTCAGAGACACAAACTAGGTCCAGACAATTATTCTTAAGAACGAATCTGATTTCATCAAGTTGAGTGCATTGCTCTGTGTATTGAAGTGGTCAATGTTTAGCTGAACCTTGTGACCGCTTAAAAAATTAGAAATACTACTTCCGGGACCTATTGGCTGAGCAAATTGACTACTTGATATGCAAGTAATTTGAAGGGAAGAAAGACCGGAACCACAAGTAGGAAGAAGGAAAATGCAAATTCAGGGTGGGTGTTTGCAGGGACTGACAGCCTAGTTGGAAGGTTGTCGTTTAAATAAATGATCGAGTGATCATTGATGCCATTTAAGAAATCAGAGACTAGACATTTTATCCTCTTCAAAAAAATATTCATCCCGAATATGTGTATGAGATATGTTGACAACAGACGGGAATTGTTAGAATTGAACCATCTGAACGAGGCAACTAGAGCTTCATCAAAGTCAGGTTGACATATATAAAGAACTTTGAGAATTGTTCTGTGAATGTCGAAGACAGCATTAGGGAATCTCGAGATAATAATGTCATTCCGTCTCAGTGATCTCATGTTTTCAGCTTCAAGAGATATCAACTTGGATTCCAATGCAACAGAGGTGGCAACAGTTTGGGAGGTTTTAAGCTTGTTGGTCTTCTTTGTGAAGGTTTGGTGCGCCAATACTATACAGAGCAGATGTCACTATAGATTCCTTCCTATTTACTTCTTAGAGCATCTAAGACAGGCAGAATTTGCATCAACCGTCAACCGTCATTTAGAATGATCATATTTAATGCCCAATCAGCTAGGTTTAATTAGATGTAGCACAAAGGCACTTTATATATAAAACATTAATTAATAACCTCGAAATTGAGCACATGTCTCTATTTTCAAATGAAGTAGAACTGCCTCAAAGAGAGAATTTCTCTATAAAACATCACCAATGTCTTAAACGACATTTAATTAATTAATTATATCCAAATTACTGAACTAAATTACTTTAACTTTCTTACTCTACAAGCATATTCATTGATCTACACGACCATTGGCCGCCAGAAAATAATCTCATTTTATAATTAAATTCGGTGTCGAGACAATTAGACAATTCATCCCACAAACGTGAGATTTTTTTTTTCAATCCACCAAACCGGAATGCAAAAATATCATTTAGTACGAAATCTCATCTCGCAAAATAACTCCATGTAAGAATTTAGCTACAAAACGTATAATTAATAAAAAGGAAATAAACAACCGAGCCCGCTTTTAACGTCAATTTTAAATCAAAGTGCAAATTTGTTTGTATAAATGAAATTTTTTAAGGTGTATGTTTTGAAAATATTCGATCTTTCTAGATTTTCAAGTTTTAAATGACAGTTGGGAGTTTTTGGTATTAAATTAAGAACCAAACATGTCTGTTTACAAAATAAGATCAACAAAAATTATGCACATTTTGCTTTTGCCTACGTTGAAAAAGAATTTTCATTGAAATTAAGGAGAACAATATTTTTTTTAAATGGTGGAGGTTAATTGTCGCTGTACATTTAACAATATTTTTAAAATAATTTAATTTGTTTTGCATAGTGTTGTTATAATAACTCAATCTTAAATCAAACAATTATGTATATAACAATGCCAATAATTTAAACAAAAACCAAGCAAAATGTGATGTAAAAGCAATTCTATAATACGATCGTAAAAATATTAATCAATTTTGGATATTTGCAATAAAATTATCAATTCTTTATATTCTAACTAACTATAGGTAACTATAAAATTTATGAGTAATTATAATTATAAATTTGACTGATACTGCCAAATAAATAATAATGAAAAAATACAATAGAATATAAAAATGCCTTAATTAATACTTTTTGTTTAATTGTACTATTATAATTGCTTATAAAATTAATTAAATGAGTAAAAGATGCAATAAAAAATTATTTTAAATATAAAACAGTCAAGTTTTTAATTTTGTAAATTAATAATTCTACTAAATTTGGATAATCGATAAAAATATTTAAGATATTTTTATTGATATTTGTTTTGCTACTTTAGTTAGATTTTAAAATTTGAATTGGTTATGCATTTTTTTTAATTACTTAACGTTAATGCCACAATTAGAGTTTTTGTAAATTTTTGGTTCTTGCCTGAGGTTCAGGAAGTTCAGGTTTTTAATGGCATCGAACGAATTCTTATCCATCGGCTTCAAAAGTACCTCAGTGTACTTTTTCAAAGTTTATAATTTTAATTTTAAAAAATGTTTTTAACTATCCAAAAAAATTAAAACACAAAATAATAAATTAAATTTTAATTAATATTATTTCATAACTATCCAGTGCACTACTCGTACTCCTTTATACATATTAGCACTATTATTATTATTATATTTTTATAAGTTTTGTCTATTAAAGTAGAAGAACCAACAAAAAAAGCAGCTAGTCGAGGCTTATTAATTTTAATTAATAACAGACAAATATTTGATGACATTCGATTTATATTTTAACTTTTTTCAACAATGCTATGATTAAAAGATAAATTAAAAAAAAAAATTTAAAGTCTAAACTTTTGTTAAATTAAAATTGTTGAAATATTTTTTTATTTGAATTATTTTTTTATTATCATTTTTAGTTATCAAAACATATTAAATTATAATCACAATTAATATATTTCTAATTATTATTATTATATTTATTATAATATATTATTAAATTATAAAGCAAAAAAATTAATATAAAACTTATTTAATTATAAATAAAATAACAACAGCGAAAGGTAAAAATTGTAAAGTCAAATTGTTTTTAAAAATTGAGAAAAAATAAAAATTAAGATTTAAATTATTTTTAATAAAGAACAAAAGTAATGATAACAGTGAGCTAACTGTATGTTTCGGATTAATCTTAATTTACATTTTAGAATTTAATTTATTTTATTGTACCTTTTTTGTAATTGCAGCTATAATATTGAAATATTATGATTCGGTTAAGTGGTTAATAAAATTATTATAAATTAATAACATTTATTACGAAATAAAGAAAAATAATTTTTTTTATTAACTTTATGTGTTCTGATTTGCATATGAGCATATGGAGAAGACAACATTTTCTCAGGAAGGTTAGTTAAATCTATATTTATTTATTTATATATTTATTACTGTTAGTTAAATTTTATAAGCAAAGTCATCCTAGCAGAAACTTCACTTCAGCGCTCACACATAAAATTTGGACACATGTGAAAGCTTTCACGTTGAAAATTGGAAAAAATCAAATCACAAATTAACGTTTTTTAAATTTTAAAATCCTTTTCTCAAGTTTTTGCACAACTCCGTCTCGCTCCGTTAAAAGAGAGCAGTAGCACAACATTTCCCATAATGAAGTTTGAGTTTATTCAAATAAAGGGTCAAGGAATGTCAGCAATCAGCATGTTTTGTGGATATGTTCGTTTTTATGGGAAAACGGTGATGGGTAAGTTGTGTCTATTCATGGCTGGTTTTATTAAGCAATCGTCTTATAATTAATTAATAAGGCGTTAATTTGCCAGCAACGGATGTCCATCATCTTACAATCATTTTCAACTACAATAACTTATTATTTATAATATTATATAAATTTAGAAAACCTTATATTTAATGATTAAATATTTTAATTTATAAAAAAAATTATAATTGTTCTATTTATATTGTGGTAAATTTGTTGCAAAATAATTTATATCTGTTTTTTTTTTTATTTATGGCTTAGCTCCTTCATTGGAGCCATATCGCCGATCAATTGCAATTTACAAATCAATAACAAATTTTATAAAACAAATAAATAGAAAAAATACATAAAATGTGAATCTCCAAAAAAATAAATAAAAATACGTAAAAATTAAAATTAATATGAATCAAAGAAGGATATACCAAAAAGAAAGAAGAATAGTAAAATGTTAAAAAATTTCTTTTCAACATAAATAAAACTTGTCCATTCACACAAATTCTCATTCTTAGATCGACTCATTCACACCACTTTCACACTTCTATTCCACTCATTCTGATAAACTCATACACATCTTTAATTCCCATTCTATCTAATTTTAAGATTTCATTCAATCGTCTTCCACTCAAGAGGGTATTGAATTGCGATCTGATCTGGTCGTACTTAGGGCACACCAGAATCAAATGCTCAATATCCTCCACCACACAACATCTTTCACACAAATTATTTCCATTCAGACGACGTTTGAACAAGCATTCCTTCCAATTGCCATGGTTCATTCGTATCCTTTCAATCATTCTTATCATTCTAGTACTTCCCTTGAGGCCCTTATAATAAGGTTTTCTCAAAGGAATACTCACTAGCTCTCTGTACTTTTGGCCTTTCACTTGACTTTTACTCTCATATTCACACTCCCATTTATGCCAGATCATTTGCTGAAACATCCTAAGTACATCCCTTGCATCCTTCCTTTCATACACAATGGCTTGCTCATTCATGCTTCCCCTTTTCGCTAACGTATCGGCCCTTTCATTCCCAGTGATCAGACAATTCGATGGTATCCATTGAATGGACAACTCACACTGATTTCCTTTCACTAGTCCATATATCATGTCCACATACACATTGCCTTGGCTACCACCTCCATTTTGTAGCAAGATCATTCTACTCTTGGAATCGGAGAATATTACTATCCTCCTTTTCCTCTCATTTATTCCCAACTTGATACCTTCATACATCCCAATCAACTCAGCATTCATTATACAGATGCTGTTTTCCAGTTTCATTATGTAATTCCACTATACAAAACAGAAAGAGCAAAAAACTCAATTTTTTCAACTAAATTTGTATAATGAATTTAAAGGAAATGAGGAATTTATTAATTTTCGTGATTTCAAAAGAAAATTAAACACTTTTGTAAAACATAAATTTCCATTAGTTTAGTTCAGTACTATTATTAAAATAAGGAAATCAGATAATCAACTTCTTAAATTTTATTTTAATTCAAACAATATGAATAATATGATGTTAATTGTACTGTATTATAAAAATGTCGTTTCTTACAATAAATTATTATTATTATTAAAAAAATCTTAGTTAATTACATCTTTATAGTATGTGTACTTAAAGTAAAGTCGTGGACCAGTGGATGTGATATCGGTCTTTGGACACGAAGGTTCATGGTTCGAATTCTCGCGAGGTAGATTTTTTTAAATTAATTGCTTAATGAAATTTAATTCAATTATATGTCCCAAGTAAAACTATAATATAAATATGACATTTAGGGGATATATTATAATATTATTTCAAATCAAACATATCTTGGGTAATGTATGAGGAACATCCAACATTAACCAAACATACTTATTGGTGCAGTAATGGTTACGATGCCGACGTTGGACGAGTGGGTGAGGGATCGATCCCGGTCAAAGTCAATAGTTTTTTCTTCAAAAATGTTAAATTTTTTTCAATTTATTTAGAAAAATTAAAAAAACTGAAAATTAAACTGGAAAATTTGAAACAAAAATGAAGAAAATTAAAATAATAAAAATGTTCGATTTATTTCTATTATTTTTCCGTATATTAGACCCCTAAATACGCTTCCTAAAAGTATTAAAAAATTTTCATTTAATATCCCCGAGCCAAGATTCCGGTGTCCCGGATTAATTTATTTTATCCGGGGCACAATTTATTTGATCCGGGTTCAGAACCAATTTCCGATTTATAATACATCTTCTGGTTTTTGTTTGCCTGTTACACGATTTTTTTTTTTCCATTTTTTCGAAAATTTTCAAACACGAATAAAACAAAAACTGTTCGAGCTATTCAACTCAAATTTGCTGTGTGTACTCCAGTCTAACAGAGCTATCATTTTAATAAGTTTCAGTCCAATTGAATCAGCGGTTTAGAAGTTGTTTATAACTCCTAAACCGCTGATTCAATTGGACAGAAACGTATTTAAATGATAGCTCTGGTAGACTGGAGTACACACAGCAAATTTGAGTTAAATAGCTCAAACAGTTTTTGTTTTATTAGCGTTTGAAAATTTTCGAAAATTTTAGAAAAAATGGAAAAAAAAAATTCGTGTAACAGGCAAACAAAAACCAGAAGATGTATTATAAATCGGAAATTGGTTCTGAACCCGGATTAAGTAAATTGGAAACCGGATAAAATAAATACCCGGATAAATTAGAAATTGGGCCCCGGCTAAATTAAATGAAAATTTTCAATATTTTTAAGAAGCGTAATTAGAGGTCTAATATACGGAAAAATAAAAGAAATAAATAGAATATTTTTATTAATTTTATTTTCTTCAATTTTGTTTCAAATTTTCCAGTTTAATTTTCAATTTTCTTAGTTTTTCTTAATACATATATTGAAAAACATTAAAATGTCTGAAAAAAGATTTTTTGACTTTAACAGGGATCGAACCCGCATCAACGTTACCATCATCGTCATCGTAACCACTACTCCACCAATTCATTTGTTTTATTAATGTTGGATGTTCCTCAAACATTACCCAAGATATTTTTAAGTTGAAATAATATTTTAATATATCCCCAGAATGTCATATTTATATTATATTTTTTATTCGAACATGTAATTGAATTAAATTTCATTAAACCTTATTCAATTGATTAAAAAAAAGTGTCTAGACGAGTATTCGAACCACAGACCTTCAAGTCCACAGACCGAAATCACATCCACTGCTCCACGATTGTACTAACGTTAGGGATTAAAAAGTCATACTTAACTTCACTAAGTTTTTTTTATATAAAAAAATAAGATTTCAACGTCTCACAAAATTCAGATATAAATTATTTTGTAACAAATTTACCACAATATAAATAAAACAATTATAATTTTTTTATAAATTAAAATATTTAATCATTAGATATAAACTTTTCCAAATTTGTATAATATTAGAAATAATAAGTTATTGTAGATAAAAATGATTGTAAAATTATGCAAGCTTGTCTTGAGTTTCCATAATAGTTTTAAAGATTGTCTCGGTTCTGTAATAAACAAAAAAAAGAAATAAGTATGAAACAAATATAAATAAATTAAATTTTTATTGGTAAAGATTATATTTTCTACTGCTGGTTTAAAATTCTGACAAGTGTGATTAGTTTTATTCGATTTTTTACTACAGGAATCGCAGAATTTTCATACAAACTGAATAATGAAATCACTAAACCAAAAGAAGGTAACAAACATGAATCATTTATTATTGTATTAAATATGTTTGTCCATGTTTACTTGTATGTTGTTTACTTGTCCATGTTTGTTAGTATGACATTTTATTGGTCGAGAAAAATGAGTGGTTGCGGAAAGATGAGTGGTAAATAATATATATAAACTGAAAGGTGGGTCCAAAACAATCCCCTACCTTAAGTTATAGCATAATTGGTAAGCGGGTTCAGCCACAGCACCAGCTTTGGTTTCAAATGTAAAATTTTCGGTTTCTAATTTATGGCCTGTTTAAGGTAGCAAACCTGGTATTTTGACTTATTTCGCCTAAATTGACAGCTAGAGATTACCGCCAGCATATTTTTTCAATTTTTTTTTTGACAAAAATTTTGCAAAAAAAGCATGGATTAACCCCTTACCTGTTTTTTTAGCGAAAAAAAAAGTTGTCGCAAATCTTGGGGAATGGCATATAAACTGAAAGGTGGGTCCAAAACAATCCCCTACCTTAAGTTATAGCATAATTGGTAAGCGGGTTTAGCCACAGCACCAGCTTTGGTTTCAAATGTAAAATTTTCGGTTTCTAATTTATGGCCTGTTTAAGGTAGCAAACCTGGTATTTTGACTTATTTCGCCTAAATTGACAGCTAGAGATTACCGCCAGCATATTTTTTCAATTTTTTTTTTGACAAAAATTTTGCAAAAAAAGCATGGATTAACCCCTTACCTGTTTTTTTAGCGAAAAAAAAAGTTGTCGCAAATCTTGGGGAATGGCATATAAACTGAAAGGTGGGTCCAAAACAATCCCCTACCTTAAGTTATAGCATAATTGGTAAGCGGGTTTAGCCACAGCACCAGCTTTGGTTTCAAATGTAAAATTTTCGGTTTCTAATTTATGGCCTGTTTAAGGTAGCAAACCTGGTATTTTGACTTATTTCGCCTAAATTGACAGCTAGAGATTACCGCCAGCATATTTTTTCAATTTTTTTTTTGACAAAAATTTTGCAAAAAAAGCATGGATTAACCCCTTACCTGTTTTTTTAGCGAAAAAAAAAGTTGTCGCAAATCTTGGGGAATGGCATATAAACTGAAAGGTGGGTCCAAAACAATCCCCTACCTTAAGTTATAGCATAATTGGTAAGCGGGTTTAGCCACAGTACCAGCTTTGGTTTCAAATGTAAAATTTTCGGTTTCTAATTTATGGCCTGTTTAAGGTAGCAAACCTGGTATTTTGACTTATTTCGCCTAAATTGACAGCTAGAGATTACCGCCAGCATATTTTTTCAATTTTTTTTTTGACAAAAATTTTGCAAAAAAAGCATGGATTAACCCCTTACCTGTTTTTTTAGCGAAAAAAAAAGTTGTCGCAAATCTTGGGGAATGGCATATAAACTGAAAGGTGGGTCCAAAACAATCCCCTACCTTAAGTTATAGCATAATTGGTAAGCGGGTTTAGCCACAGCACCAGCTTTGGTTTCAAATGTAAAATTTTCGGTTTCTAATTTATGGCCTGTTTAAGGTAGCAAACCTGGTATTTTGACTTATTTCGCCTAAATTGACAGCTAGAGATTACCGCCAGCATATTTTTTCAATTTTTTTTTTGACAAAAATTTTGCAAAAAAAGCATGGATTAACCCCTTACCTGTTTTTTTAGCGAAAAAAAAAGTTGTCGCAAATCTTGGGGAATGGCATATAAACTGAAAGGTGGGTCCAAAACAATCCCCTACCTTAAGTTATAGCATAATTGGTAAGCGGGTTTAGCCACAGTACCAGCTTTGGTTTCAAATGTAAAATTTTCGGTTTCTAATTTATGGCCTGTTTAAGGTAGCAAACCTGGTATTTTGACTTATTTCGCCTAAATTGACAGCTAGAGATTACCGCCAGCATATTTTTTCAATTTTTTTTTTGACAAAAATTTTGCAAAAAAAGCATGGATTAACCCCTTACCTGTTTTTTTAGCGAAAAAAAAAGTTGTCGCAAATCTTGGGGAATGGCATATAAACTGAAAGGTGGGTCCAAAACAATCCCCTACCTTAAGTTATAGCATAATTGGTAAGCGGGTTTAGCCACAGCACCAGCTTTGGTTTCAAATGTAAAATTTTCGGTTTCTAATTTATGGCCTGTTTAAGGTAGCAAACCTGGTATTTTGACTTATTTCGCCTAAATTGACAGCTAGAGATTACCGCCAGCATATTTTTTCAATTTTTTTTTTGACAAAAATTTTGCAAAAAAAGCATGGATTAACCCCTTACCTGTTTTTTTAGCGAAAAAAAAAGTTGTCGCAAATCTTGGGGAATGGCATATAAACTGAAAGGTGGGTCCAAAACAATCCCCTACCTTAAGTTATAGCATAATTGGTAAGCGGGTTTAGCCACAGCACCAGCTTTGGTTTCAAATGTAAAATTTTCGGTTTCTAATTTATGGCCTGTTTAAGGTAGCAAACCTGGTATTTTGACTTATTTCGCCTAAATTGACAGCTAGAGATTACCGCCAGCATATTTTTTCAATTTTTTTTTTGACAAAAATTTTGCAAAAAAAGCATGGATTAACCCCTTACCTGTTTTTTTAGCGAAAAAAAAAGTTGTCGCAAATCTTGGGGAATGGCATATAAACTGAAAGGTGGGTCCAAAACAATCCCCTACCTTAAGTTATAGCATAATTGGTAAGCGGGTTTAGCCACAGCACCAGCTTTGGTTTCAAATGTAAAATTTTCGGTTTCTAATTTATGGCCTGTTTAAGGTAGCAAACCTGGTATTTTGACTTATTTCGCCTAAATTGACAGCTAGAGATTACCGCCAGCATATTTTTTCAATTTTTTTTTTGACAAAAATTTTGCAAAAAAAGCATGGATTAACCCCTTACCTGTTTTTTTAGCGAAAAAAAAAGTTGTCGCAAATCTTGGGGAATGGCATATAAACTGAAAGGTGGGTCCAAAACAATCCCCTACCTTAAGTTATAGCATAATTGGTAAGCGGGTTTAGCCACAGTACCAGCTTTGGTTTCAAATGTAAAATTTTCGGTTTCTAATTTATGGCCTGTTTAAGGTAGCAAACCTGGTATTTTGACTTATTTCGCCTAAATTGACAGCTAGAGATTACCGCCAGCATATTTTTTCAATTTTTTTTTTGACAAAAATTTTGCAAAAAAAGCATGGATTAACCCCTTACCTGTTTTTTTAGCGAAAAAAAAAGTTGTCGCAAATCTTGGGGAATGGCATATAAACTGAAAGGTGGGTCCAAAACAATCCCCTACCTTAAGTTATAGCATAATTGGTAAGCGGGTTTAGCCACAGCACCAGCTTTGGTTTCAAATGTAAAATTTTCGGTTTCTAATTTATGGCCTGTTTAAGGTAGCAAACCTGGTATTTTGACTTATTTCGCCTAAATTGACAGCTAGAGATTACCGCCAGCATATTTTTTCAATTTTTTTTTTGACAAAAATTTTGCAAAAAAAGCATGGATTAACCCCTTACCTGTTTTTTTAGCGAAAAAAAAAGTTGTCGCAAATCTTGGGGAATGGCATATAAACTGAAAGGTGGGTCCAAAACAATCCCCTACCTTAAGTTATAGCATAATTGGTAAGCGGGTTTAGCCACAGCACCAGCTTTGGTTTCAAATGTAAAATTTTCGGTTTCTAATTTATGGCCTGTTTAAGGTAGCAAACCTGGTATTTTGACTTATTTCGCCTAAATTGACAGCTAGAGATTACCGCCAGCATATTTTTTCAATTTTTTTTTTTGACAGAAATTTTGCAAAAAAAGCATGGATTAACCCCTTACCTGTTTTTTTTAGCGAAAAAAAAGTTGTCGCAAATCTTGGGGAATGGCATATAAACTGAAAGGTGGGTCCAAAACAATCCCCTACCTTAAGTTATAGCATAATTGGTAAGCGGGTTTAGCCACAGCACCAGCTTTGGTTTCAAATGTAAAATTTTCGGTTTCTAATTTATGGCCTGCTTAAGGTAGCAAACCTGGTATTTTGACTTATTTCGCCTAAATTGACAGCTAGAGATTACCGCCAGCATATTTTTTCAATTTTTTTTTTGACAAAAATTTTGCAAAAAAAGCATGGATTAACCCCTTACCTGTTTTTTTAGCGAAAAAAAAAGTTGTCGCAAATCTTGGGGAATGGCATATAAACTGAAAGGTGGGTCCAAAACAATCCCCTACCTTAAGTTATAGCATAATTGGTAAGCGGGTTTAGCCACAGCACCAGCTTTGGTTTCAAATGTAAAATTTTCGGTTTCTAATTTATGGCCTGTTTAAGGTAGCAAACCTGGTATTTTGACTTATTTCGCCTAAATTGACAGCTAGAGATTACCGCCAGCATATTTTTTCAATTTTTTTTTTGACAAAAATTTTGCAAAAAAAGCATGGATTAACCCCTTACCTGTTTTTTTAGCGAAAAAAAAAGTTGTCGCAAATCTTGGGGAATGGCATATAAACTGAAAGGTGGGTCCAAAACAATCCCCTACCTTAAGTTATAGCATAATTGGTAAGCGGGTTTAGCCACAGCACCAGCTTTGGTTTCAAATGTAAAATTTTCGGTTTCTAATTTATGGCCTGTTTAAGGTAGCAAACCTGGTATTTTGACTTATTTCGCCTAAATTGACAGCTAGAGATTACCGCCAGCATATTTTTTCAATTTTTTTTTGACAAAAATTTTGCAAAAAAAGCATGGATTAACCCCTTACCTGTTTTTTTAGCGAAAAAAAAAGTTGTCGCAAATCTTGGGGAATGGCATATAAACTGAAAGGTGGGTCCAAAACAATCCCCTACCTTAAGTTATAGCATAATTGGTAAGCGGGTTTAGCCACAGCACCAGCTTTGGTTTCAAATGTAAAATTTTCGGTTTCTAATTTATGGCCTGTTTAAGGTAGCAAACCTGGTATTTTGACTTATTTCGCCTAAATTGACAGCTAGAGATTACCGCCAGCATATTTTTTCAATTTTTTTTTTGACAAAAATTTTGCAAAAAAAGCATGGATTAACCCCTTACCTGTTTTTTTAGCGAAAAAAAAAGTTGTCGCAAATCTTGGGGAATGGCATATAAACTGAAAGGTGGGTCCAAAACAATCCCCTACCTTAAGTTATAGCATAATTGGTAAGCGGGTTTAGCCACAGCACCAGCTTTGGTTTCAAATGTAAAATTTTCGGTTTCTAATTTATGGCCTGTTTAAGGTAGCAAACCTGGTATTTTGACTTATTTCGCCTAAATTGACAGCTAGAGATTACCGCCAGCATATTTTTTCAATTTTTTTTTTGACAAAAATTTTGCAAAAAAAGCATGGATTAACCCCTTACCTGTTTTTTTAGCGAAAAAAAAAGTTGTCGCAAATCTTGGGGAATGGCATATAAACTGAAAGGTGGGTCCAAAACAATCCCCTACCTTAAGTTATAGCATAATTGGTAAGCGGGTTTAGCCACAGCACCAGCTTTGGTTTCAAATGTAAAATTTTCGGTTTCTAATTTATGGCCTGTTTAAGGTAGCAAACCTGGTATTTTGACTTATTTCGCCTAAATTGACAGCTAGAGATTACCGCCAGCATATTTTTTCAATTTTTTTTTGACAAAAATTTTGCAAAAAAAGCATGGATTAACCCCTTACCTGTTTTTTTAGCGAAAAAAAAAGTTGTCGCAAATCTTGGGGAATGGCATATAAACTGAAAGGTGGGTCCAAAACAATCCCCTACCTTAAGTTATAGCATAATTGGTAAGCGGGTTTAGCCACAGCACCAGCTTTGGTTTCAAATGTAAAATTTTCGGTTTCTAATTTATGGCCTGTTTAAGGTAGCAAACCTGGTATTTTGACTTATTTCGCCTAAATTGACAGCTAGAGATTACCGCCAGCATATTTTTTCAATTTTTTTTTTGACAGAAATTTTGCAAAAAAAGCATGGATTAACCCCTTACCTGTTTTTTTAGCGAAAAAAAAGTTGTCGCAAATCTTGGGGAATGGCATATAAACTGAAAGGTGGGTCCAAAACAATCCCCTACCTTAAGTTATAGCATAATTGGTAAGCGGGTTTAGCCACAGCACCAGCTTTGGTTTCAAATGTAAAATTTTCGGTTTCTAATTTATGGCCTGTTTAAGGTAGCAAACCTGGTATTTTGACTTATTTCGCCTAAATTGACAGCTAGAGATTACCGCCAGCATATTTTTTCAATTTTTTTTTGACAAAAATTTTGCAAAAAAAGCATGGATTAACCCCTTACCTGTTTTTTTAGCGAAAAAAAAGTTGTCGCAAATCTTGGGGAATGGCATATAAACTGAAAGGTGGGTCCAAAACAATCCCCTACCTTAAGTTATAGCATAATTGGTAAGCGGGTTTAGCCACAGCACCAGCTTTGGTTTCAAATGTAAAATTTTCGGTTTCTAATTTATGGCCTGTTTAAGGTAGCAAACCTGGTATTTTGACTTATTTCGCCTAAATTGACAGCTAGAGATTACCGCCAGCATATTTTTTCAATTTTTTTTTTGACAGAAATTTTGCAAAAAAAGCATGGATTAACCCCTTACCTGTTTTTTTAGCGAAAAAAAAGTTGTCGCAAATCTTGGGGAATGGCATATAAACTGAAAGGTGGGTCCAAAACAATCCCCTACCTTAAGTTATAGCATAATTGGTAAGCGGGTTTAGCCACAGCACCAGCTTTGGTTTCAAATGTAAAATTTTCGGTTTCTAATTTATGGCCTGTTTAAGGTAGCAAACCTGGTATTTTGACTTATTTCGCCTAAATTGACAGCTAGAGATTACCGCCAGCATATTTTTTCAATTTTTTTTTGACAAAAATTTTGCAAAAAAAGCATGGATTAACCCCTTACCTGTTTTTTTAGCGAAAAAAAAAGTTGTCGCAAATCTTGGGGAATGGCATATAAACTGAAAGGTGGGTCCAAAACAATCCCCTACCTTAAGTTATAGCATAATTGGTAAGCGGGTTTAGCCACAGCACCAGCTTTGGTTTCAAATGTAAAATTTTCGGTTTCTAATTTATGGCCTGTTTAAGGTAGCAAACCTGGTATTTTGACTTATTTCGCCTAAATTGACAGCTAGAGATTACCGCCAGCATATTTTTTCAATTTTTTTTTTGACAAAAATTTTGCAAAAAAAGCATGGATTAACCCCTTACCTGTTTTTTTAGCGAAAAAAAAGTTGTCGCAAATCTTGGGGAATGGCATATAAACTGAAAGGTGGGTCCAAAACAATCCCCTACCTTAAGTTATAGCATAATTGGTAAGCGGGTTTAGCCACAGCACCAGCTTTGGTTTCAAATGTAAAATTTTCGGTTTCTAATTTATGGCCTGTTTAAGGTAGCAAACCTGGTATTTTGACTTATTTCGCCTAAATTGACAGCTAGAGATTACCGCCAGCATATTTTTTCAATTTTTTTTTTGACAAAAATTTTGCAAAAAAAGCATGGATTAACCCCTTACCTGTTTTTTTAGCGAAAAAAAAAGTTGTCGCAAATCTTGGGGAATGGCATATAAACTGAAAGGTGGGTCCAAAACAATCCCCTACCTTAAGTTATAGCATAATTGGTAAGCGGGTTTAGCCACAGCACCAGCTTTGGTTTCAAATGTAAAATTTTCGGTTTCTAATTTATGGCCTGTTTAAGGTAGCAAACCTGGTATTTTGACTTATTTCGCCTAAATTGACAGCTAGAGATTACCGCCAGCATATTTTTTCAATTTTTTTTTTGACAAAAATTTTGCAAAAAAAGCATGGATTAACCCCTTACCTGTTTTTTTAGCGAAAAAAAAAGTTGTCGCAAATCTTGGGGAATGGCATATAAACTGAAAGGTGGGTCCAAAACAATCCCCTACCTTAAGTTATAGCATAATTGGTAAGCGGGTTTAGCCACAGTACCAGCTTTGGTTTCAAATGTAAAATTTTCGGTTTCTAATTTATGGCCTGTTTAAGGTAGCAAACCTGGTATTTTGACTTATTTCGCCTAAATTGACAGCTAGAGATTACCGCCAGCATATTTTTTCAATTTTTTTTTTGACAAAAATTTTGCAAAAAAAGCATGGATTAACCCCTTACCTGTTTTTTTAGCGAAAAAAAAAGTTGTCGCAAATCTTGGGGAATGGCATATAAACTGAAAGGTGGGTCCAAAACAATCCCCTACCTTAAGTTATAGCATAATTGGTAAGCGGGTTTAGCCACAGCACCAGCTTTGGTTTCAAATGTAAAATTTTCGGTTTCTAATTTATGGCCTGTTTAAGGTAGCAAACCTGGTATTTTGACTTATTTCGCCTAAATTGACAGCTAGAGATTACCGCCAGCATATTTTTTCAATTTTTTTTTTGACAAAAATTTTGCAAAAAAAGCATGGATTAACCCCTTACCTGTTTTTTTAGCGAAAAAAAAAGTTGTCGCAAATCTTGGGGAATGGCATATAAACTGAAAGGTGGGTCCAAAACAATCCCCTACCTTAAGTTATAGCATAATTGGTAAGCGGGTTTAGCCACAGCACCAGCTTTGGTTTCAAATGTAAAATTTTCGGTTTCTAATTTATGGCCTGTTTAAGGTAGCAAACCTGGTATTTTGACTTATTTCGCCTAAATTGACAGCTAGAGATTACCGCCAGCATATTTTTTCAATTTTTTTTTTGACAAAAATTTTGCAAAAAAAGCATGGATTAACCCCTTACCTGTTTTTTTAGCGAAAAAAAAAGTTGTCGCAAATCTTGGGGAATGGCATATAAACTGAAAGGTGGGTCCAAAACAATCCCCTACCTTAAGTTATAGCATAATTGGTAAGCGGGTTTAGCCACAGCACCAGCTTTGGTTTCAAATGTAAAATTTTCGGTTTCTAATTTATGGCCTGTTTAAGGTAGCAAACCTGGTATTTTGACTTATTTCGCCTAAATTGACAGCTAGAGATTACCGCCAGCATATTTTTTCAATTTTTTTTTTGACAAAAATTTTGCAAAAAAAGCATGGATTAACCCCTTACCTGTTTTTTTAGCGAAAAAAAAAGTTGTCGCAAATCTTGGGGAATGGCATATAAACTGAAAGGTGGGTCCAAAACAATCCCCTACCTTAAGTTATAGCATAATTGGTAAGCGGGTTTAGCCACAGCACCAGCTTTGGTTTCAAATGTAAAATTTTCGGTTTCTAATTTATGGCCTGTTTAAGGTAGCAAACCTGGTATTTTGACTTATTTCGCCTAAATTGACAGCTAGAGATTACCGCCAGCATATTTTTTCAATTTTTTTTTGACAAAAATTTTGCAAAAAAAGCATGGATTAACCCCTTACCTGTTTTTTTAGCGAAAAAAAAAGTTGTCGCAAATCTTGGGGAATGGCATATAAACTGAAAGGTGGGTCCAAAACAATCCCTACCTTAAGTTATAGCATAATTGGTAAGCGGGTTTAGCCACAGTACCAGCTTTGGTTTCAAATGTAAAATTTTCGGTTTCTAATTTATGGCCTGTTTAAGGTAGCAAACCTGGTATTTGACTTATTTCGCCTAAATTGACAGCTAGAGATTACCGCCAGCATATTTTTTCAATTTTTTTTTGACAAAAATTTTGCAAAAAAAGCATGGATTAACCCCTTACCTGTTTTTTTAGCGAAAAAAAAAAGTTGTCGCAAATCTTGGGGAATGGCATATAAACTGAAAGGTGGGTCCAAAACAATC
>OY856188.1:285034636-285217857 GCA_963693315.1 Diogma glabrata
GTAGGCAACTGGTATTTTGACTTATTTTCGCCTAAAATTGACAGCATTGAGATTACCGCCTGCTATAAAAAAATATTACTTTTTCAATTTTTTTTTGACAAATTTTGCAATAAAAAGCATGGATTAACCCTTACCTGTTTTTTTTAGCGAAAAAAAAAGTTGGTCGCTAATCTTGGGGAATGGCATATAAACTGAAAGGTGGGGTCCAAAACAATCCCCTACTCGTAAGTTATAGCATAATTGGTAAGCGGTTTAGCACAGCACCAGTTGGTTTCAAATGTAAATTTTCGGTTCTAATTTATCGCGCCTATCTCAGAGTGTAGCAAACTGGTATTTTGACTTATTTCGCCTAAATTGACAGCTAGAGATTACCGCCAGCATATTTTTTCAATTTTTTTTTTGACAAAAATTTTGCAAAAAAGCATGGATTAACCCCTTACCTGTTTTTTTAGCGAAAAAAAAAGTTGTCGCAAATCTTGGGGAATGGCATATAAACTGAAAGGTGGGTCCAAAACAATCCCCTACCTTAAGTTATAGCATAATTGGTAAGCGGGTTTAGCCACAGCACCAGCTTTGGTTTCAAATGTAAAATTTCGGTTTCTAATTTATGGGCCTGTTTAAGGTAGCAAACCTGGTATTTTGACTTATTTCGCCTAAATTGACAGCTAGAGATTACCGCCAGCATATTTTTCAATTTTTTTTTGACAAAAATTTTGCAAAAAAAGCATGGATTAACCCCTTACCTGTTTTTTTAGCGAAAAAAAAAAGTTGTCGCAAATCTTGGGGAATGGCATATAAACTGAAAGGTGGGTCCAAAACAATCCCTACCTTAAGTTATAGCATAATTGGTAAGCGGGTTTAGCCACAGCACCAGCTTTGGTTTCAAATGTAAAATTTTCGGTTTCTAATTTATGGCCTGTTTAAGGTAGCAAACCTGGTATTTTGACTTATTTCGCCTAAATTGACAGCTAGAGATTACCGCCAGCATATTTTTTCAATTTTTTTTTTGACAAAAATTTTGCAAAAAAGCATGGATTAACCCCTTACCTGTTTTTTTAGCGAAAAAAAAAGTTGTCGCAAATCTTGGGGAATGGCATATAAACTGAAAGGTGGGTCCAAAACAATCCCCTACCTTAAGTTATAGCATAATTGGTAAGCGGTTTAGCCACAGCACCAGCTTTGGTTTCAATGTAAAATTTTCGGTTTCTAATTTATGGCCTGTTTAAGGTAGCAAACCTGGTATTTTGACTTATTTCGCCTAAATTGACAGCTAGAGATTACCGCCAGCATATTTTTTCAATTTTTTTTTTGACAAAAATTTTGCAAAAAAAGCATGGATTAACCCCTTACCTGTTTTTTTAGCGAAAAAAAAGTTGTCGCAAATCTTGGGAATGGCATATAACTGAAAGGTGGGTCCAAAACAATCCCCTACCTTAAGTTATAGCATAATTGGTAAGCGGGTTTAGCCACAGCACCAGCTTTGGTTTCAAATGTAAAATTTTCGGTTTCTAATTTATGGCCTGTTTAAGGTAGCAAACCTGGTATTTTGACTTATTTCGCCTAAATTGACAGCTAGAGATTACCGCCAGCATATTTTTTCAATTTTTTTTTGACAAAAATTTTGCAAAAAAAGCATGGATTAACCCCTTACCTGTTTTTTTAGCGAAAAAAAAAGTTGTCGCAAATCTTGGGGAATGGCATATAAACTGAAAGGTGGGTCCAAAACAATCCCCTACCTTAAGTTATAGCATAATTGGTAAGCGGGTTTAGCCACAGCACCAGCTTTGGTTTCAAATGTAAAATTTTCGGTTTCTAATTTATGGCCTGTTTAAGGTAGCAAACCTGGTATTTTGACTTATTTCGCCTAAATTGACAGCTAGAGATTACCGCCAGCATATTTTTTCAATTTTTTTTTTGACAGAAATTTTGCAAAAAAAGCATGGATTAACCCCTTACCTGTTTTTTTTAGCGAAAAAAAAGTTGTCGCAAATCTTGGGAATGGCATATAAACTGAAAGGTGGGTCCAAAACAATCCCTACCTTAAGTTATAGCATAATTGGTAAGCGGGTTTAGCCACAGCACCAGCTTTGGTTTCAAATGTAAAATTTTCGGTTTCTAATTTATGGCCTGTTTAAGGTAGCAAACCTGGTATTTTGACTTATTTCGCCTAAATTGACAGCTAGAGATTACCGCCAGCATATTTTTTCAATTTTTTTTGACAAAAATTTTGCAAAAAAAGCATGGATTAACCCCTTACCTGTTTTTTTAGCGAAAAAAAAAGTTGTCGCAAATCTTGGGGAATGGCATATAAACTGAAAGGTGGGTCCAAAACAATCCCCTACCTTAAGTTATAGCATAATTGGTAAGCGGGTTTAGCCACAGCACCAGCTTTGGTTTCAAATGTAAAATTTTCGGTTTCTAATTTATGGCCTGTTTAAGGTAGCAAACCTGGTATTTTGACTTATTTCGCCTAAATTGACAGCTAGAGATTAACCGCCAGCATATTTTTTCAATTTTTTTTTTTGACAGAAATTTTGCAAAAAAAGCATGGATTAACCCCTACCTGTTTTTTTAGCGAAAAAAAAGTTGTCGCAAATCTTGGGGAATGGCATATAAACTGAAAGGTGGGTCCAAAACAATCCCCTACCTTAAGTTATAGCATAATTGGTAAGCGGGTTTAGCCACAGCACCAGCTTTGGTTTCAAATGTAAAATTTTCGGTTTCTAATTTATGGCCTGTTTAAGGTAGCAAACCTGGTATTTTGACTTATTTCGCCTAAATTGACAGCTAGAGATTACCGCCAGCATATTTTTTCAATTTTTTTTTGACAAAAATTTTGCAAAAAAAGCATGGATTAACCCCTTACCTGTTTTTTTAGCGAAAAAAAAAGTTGTCGCAAATCTTGGGGAATGGCATATAAACTGAAAGGTGGGTCCAAAACAATCCCCTACCTTAAGTTATAGCATAATTGGTAAGCGGGTTTAGCCACAGCACCAGCTTTGGTTTCAAATGTAAAATTTTCGGTTTCTAATTTATGGCCTGTTTAAGGTAGCAAACCTGGTATTTTGACTTATTTCGCCTAAATTGACAGCTAGAGATTACCGCCAGCATATTTTTTCAATTTTTTTTTTGACAAAAATTTTGCAAAAAAAGCATGGATTAACCCCTTACCTGTTTTTTTAGCGAAAAAAAAGTTGTCGCAAATCTTGGGGAATGGCATATAAACTGAAAGGTGGGTCCAAAACAATCCCCTACCTTAAGTTATAGCATAATTGGTAAGCGGGTTTAGCCACAGCACCAGCTTTGGTTTCAAATGTAAAATTTTCGGTTTCTAATTTATGGCCTGTTTAAGGTAGCAAACCTGGTATTTTGACTTATTTCGCCTAAATTGACAGCTAGAGATTACCGCCAGCATATTTTTTCAATTTTTTTTTTGACAAAAATTTTGCAAAAAAAGCATGGATTAACCCCTTACCTGTTTTTTTAGCGAAAAAAAAAGTTGTCGCAAATCTTGGGGAATGGCATATAAACTGAAAGGTGGGTCCAAAACAATCCCCTACCTTAAGTTATAGCATAATTGGTAAGCGGGTTTAGCCACAGCACCAGCTTTGGTTTCAAATGTAAAATTTTCGGTTTCTAATTTATGGCCTGTTTAAGGTAGCAAACCTGGTATTTTGACTTATTTCGCCTAATTGACAGCTAGAGATTACCGCCAGCATATTTTTTCAATTTTTTTTTTGACAAAAATTTTGCAAAAAAAGCATGGATTAACCCCTTACCTGTTTTTTTAGCGAAAAAAAAAGTTGTCGCAAATCTTGGGGAATGGCATATAAACTGAAAGGTGGGTCCAAAACAATCCCCTACCTTAAGTTATAGCATAATTGGTAAGCGGGTTTAGCCACAGTACCAGCTTTGGTTTCAAATGTAAAATTTTCGGTTTCTAATTTATGGCCTGTTTAAGGTAGCAAACCTGGTATTTTGACTTATTTCGCCTAAATTGACAGCTAGAGATTACCGCCAGCATATTTTTTCAATTTTTTTTTGACAAAAATTTTGCAAAAAAAGCATGGATTAACCCCTTACCTGTTTTTTTAGCGAAAAAAAAAGTTGTCGCAAATCTTGGGGAATGGCATATAAACTGAAAGGTGGGTCCAAAACAATCCCCTACCTTAAGTTATAGCATAATTGGTAAGCGGGTTTAGCCACAGCACCAGCTTTGGTTTCAAATGTAAAATTTTCGGTTTCTAATTTATGGCCTGTTAAGGTAGCAAACCTGGTATTTTGACTTATTTCGCCTAAATTGACAGCTAGAGATTACCGCCAGCATATTTTTTCAATTTTTTTTTTGACAAAAATTTTGCAAAAAAAGCATGGATTAACCCCTTACCTGTTTTTTTAGCGAAAAAAAAGTTGTCGCAAATCTTGGGGAATGGCATATAAACTGAAAGGTGGGTCCAAAACAATCCCCTACCTTAAGTTATAGCATAATTGGTAAGCGGGTTTAGCCACAGTACCAGCTTTGGTTTCAAATGTAAAATTTTCGGTTTCTAATTTATGGCCTGTTTAAGGTAGCAAACCTGGTATTTTGACTTATTTCGCCTAAATTGACAGCTAGAGATTACCGCCAGCATATTTTTTCAATTTTTTTTTTGACAAAAATTTTGCAAAAAAAGCATGGATTAACCCCTTACCTGTTTTTTTAGCGAAAAAAAAAGTTGTCGCAAATCTTGGGGAATGGCATATAAACTGAAAGGTGGGTCCAAAACAATCCCCTACCTAAGTTATAGCATAATTGGTAAGCGGGTTTAGCCACAGCACCAGCTTTGGTTTCAAATGTAAAATTTTCGGTTTCTAATTTATGGCCTGTTTAAGGTAGCAAACCTGGTATTTTGACTTATTTCGCCTAAATTGACAGCTAGAGATTACCGCCAGCATATTTTTTCAATTTTTTTTTTGACAAAAATTTTGCAAAAAAAGCATGGATTAACCCCTTACCTGTTTTTTTAGCGAAAAAAAAAGTTGTCGCAAATCTTGGGGAATGGCATATAAACTGAAAGGTGGGTCCAAAACAATCCCCTACCTTAAGTTATAGCATAATTGGTAAGCGGGTTTAGCCACAGCTACCAGCTTTGGTTTCAAATGTAAAATTTTCGGTTTCTAATTTATGGCCTGTTTAAGGTAGCAAACCTGGTATTTTGACTTATTTCGCCTAAATTGACAGCTAGAGATTACCGCCAGCATATTTTTTCAATTTTTTTTTTGACAAAAATTTTGCAAAAAAAGCATGGATTAACCCTTACCTGTTTTTTTAGCGAAAAAAAAAGTTGTCGCAAATCTTGGGGAATGGCATATAAACTGAAAGGTGGGTCCAAAACAATCCCCTACCTTAAGTTATAGCATAATTGGTAAGCGGGTTTAGCCACAGCACCAGCTTTGGTTTCAAATGTAAAATTTTCGGTTTCTAATTTATGGCCTGTTTAAGCAAAAAAAGCATTGGATTAACCCCTTACCTGTTTTTTTAGCGAAAAAAAAAGTTGTCGCAAATCTTGGGGAATGGCATATAAACTGAAAGGTGGGTCCAAAACAATCCCCTACCTTAAGTTATAGCATAATTGGTAAGCGGGTTTAGCCACAGCACCAGCTTTGGTTTCAAATGTAAAATTTTCGGTTTCTAATTTATGGCCTGTTTAAGGTAGCAAACCTGGTATTTTGACTTATTTCGCCTAAATTGACAGCTAGAGATTACCGCCAGCATATTTTTTCAATTTTTTTTTTGACAAAAATTTTGCAAAAAAAGCATGGATTAACCCCTTACCTGTTTTTTTAGCGAAAAAAAAAGTTGTCGCAAATCTTGGGGAATGGCATATAAACTGAAAGGTGGGTCCAAAACAATCCCCTACCTTAAGTTATAGCATAATTGGTAAGCGGGTTTAGCCACAGCACCAGCTTTGGTTTCAAATGTAAAATTTTCGGTTTCTAATTTATGGCCTGTTTAAGGTAGCAAACCTGGTATTTTGACTTATTTCGCCTAAATTGACAGCTAGAGATTACCGCCAGCATATTTTTTCAATTTTTTTTGACAAAAATTTTGCAAAAAAGCATGGATTAACCCCTTACCTGTTTTTTTAGCGAAAAAAAAAGTTGTCGCAAATCTTGGGGAATGGCATATAAACTGAAAGGTGGGTCCAAAACAATCCCCTACCTTAAGTTATAGCATAATTGGTAAGCGGGTTTAGCCACAGCACCAGCTTTGGTTTCAAATGTAAAATTTTCGGTTTCTAATTTATGGCCTGTTTAAGGTAGCAAACCTGGTATTTTGACTTATTTCGCCTAAATTGACAGCTAGAGATTACCGCCAGCATATTTTTTCAATTTTTTTTTTGACAAAAATTTTGCAAAAAAAGCATGGATTAACCCCTTACCTGTTTTTTTAGCGAAAAAAAAAGTTGTCGCAAATCTTGGGGAATGGCATATAAACTGAAAGGTGGGTCCAAAACAATCCCCTACCTTAAGTTATAGCATAATTGGTAAGCGGGTTTAGCCACAGCACCAGCTTTGGTTTCAAATGAAAAATTTTCGGTTTCTAATTTATGGCCTGTTTAAGGTAGCAAACCTGGTATTTTGACTTATTTCGCCTAAATTGACAGCTAGAGATTACCGCCAGCATATTTTTTCAATTTTTTTTTTGACAAAAATTTTGCAAAAAAAGCATGGATTAACCCCTTACCTGTTTTTTTAGCGAAAAAAAAAGTTGTCGCAAATCTTGGGAATGGCATATAAACTGAAAGGTGGGTCCAAAACAATCCCCTACCTTAAGTTATAGCATAATTGGTAAGCGGGTTTAGCCACAGCACCAGCTTTGGTTTCAAATGTAAAATTTTCGGTTTCTAATTTATGGCCTGTTTAAGGTAGCAAACCTGGTATTTTGACTTATTTCGCCTAAATTGACAGCTAGAGATTACCGCCAGCATATTTTTTCAATTTTTTTTTTGACAAAAATTTTGCAAAAAAAGCATGGATTAACCCCTTACCTGTTTTTTTAGCGAAAAAAAAAGTTGTCGCAAATCTTGGGGAATGGCATATAAACTGAAAGGTGGGTCCAAAACAATCCCCTACCTTAAGTTATAGCATAATTGGTAAGCGGGTTTAGCCACAGCACCAGCTTTGGTTTCAAATGAAAAATTTTCGGTTTCTAATTTATGGCCTGTTTAAGGTAGCAAACCTGGTATTTTGACTTATTTCGCCTAAATTGACAGCTAGAGATTACCGCCAGCATATTTTTTCAATTTTTTTTTTGACAAAAATTTTGCAAAAAAAGCATGGATTAACCCCTTACCTGTTTTTTTAGCGAAAAAAAAAGTTGTCGCAAATCTTGGGGAATGGCATATAAACTGAAAGGTGGGTCCAAAACAATCCCCTACCTTAAGTTATAGCATAATTGGTAAGCGGGTTTAGCCACAGCACCAGCTTTGGTTTCAAATGTAAAATTTTCGGTTTCTAATTTATGGCCTGTTTAAGGTAGCAAACCTGGTATTTTGACTTATTTCGCCTAAATTGACAGCTAGAGATTACCGCCAGCATATTTTTTCAATTTTTTTTTTGACAAAAATTTTGCAAAAAAAGCATGGATTAACCCCTTACCTGTTTTTTTAGCGAAAAAAAAAGTTGTCGCAAATCTTGGGGAATGGCATATAAACTGAAAGGTGGGTCCAAAACAATCCCCTACCTTAAGTTATAGCATAATTGGTAAGCGGGTTTAGCCACAGCACCAGCTTTGGTTTCAAATGTAAAATTTTCGGTTTCTAATTTATGGCCTGTTTAAGGTAGCAAACCTGGTATTTTGACTTATTTCGCCTAAATTGACAGCTAGAGATTACCGCCAGCATATTTTTTCAATTTTTTTTTTGACAAAAATTTTGCAAAAAAAGCATGGATTAACCCCTTACCTGTTTTTTTAGCGAAAAAAAAAGTTGTCGCAAATCTTGGGGAATGGCATATAAACTGAAAGGTGGGTCCAAAACAATCCCCTACCTTAAGTTATAGCATAATTGGTAAGCGGGTTTAGCCACAGCACCAGCTTTGGTTTCAAATGTAAAATTTTCGGTTTCTAATTTATGGCCTGTTTAAGGTAGCAAACCTGGTATTTTGACTTATTTCGCCTAAATTGACAGCTAGAGATTACCGCCAGCATATTTTTTCAATTTTTTTTTTGACAAAAATTTTGCAAAAAAAGCATGGATTAACCCCTTACCTGTTTTTTTAGCGAAAAAAAAAGTTGTCGCAAATCTTGGGGAATGGCATATAAACTGAAAGGTGGGTCCAAAACAATCCCCTACCTTAAGTTATAGCATAATTGGTAAGCGGGTTTAGCCACAGCACCAGCTTTGGTTTCAAATGTAAAATTTTCGGTTTCTAATTTATGGCCTGTTTAAGGTAGCAAACCTGGTATTTTGACTTATTTCGCCTAAATTGACAGCTAGAGATTACCGCCAGCATATTTTTTCAATTTTTTTTTTGACAAAAATTTTGCAAAAAAAGCATGGATTAACCCCTTACCTGTTTTTTTAGCGAAAAAAAAAGTTGTCGCAAATCTTGGGGAATGGCATATAAACTGAAAGGTGGGTCCAAAACAATCCCCTACCTTAAGTTATAGCATAATTGGTAAGCGGGTTTAGCCACAGCACCAGCTTTGGTTTCAAATGTAAAATTTTCGGTTTCTAATTTATGGCCTGTTTAAGGTAGCAAACCTGGTATTTTGACTTATTTCGCCTGAATTGACAGCTAGAGATTACCGCCAGCATATTTTTTCAATTTTTTTTTTGACAAAAATTTTGCAAAAAAAGCATGGATTAACCCCTTACCTGTTTTTTTAGCGAAAAAAAAAGTTGTCGCAAATCTTGGGGAATGGCATATAAACTGAAAGGTGGGTCCAAAACAATCCCCTACCTTAAGTTATAGCATAATTGGTAAGCGGGTTTAGCCACAGCACCAGCTTTGGTTTCAAATGTAAAATTTTCGGTTTCTAATTTATGGCCTGTTTAAGGTAGCAAACCTGGTATTTTGACTTATTTCGCCTAAATTGACAGCTAGAGATTACCGCCAGCATATTTTTTCAATTTTTTTTTTGACAAAAATTTTGCAAAAAAAGCATGGATTAACCCCTTACCTGTTTTTTTAGCGAAAAAAAAAGTTGTCGCAAATCTTGGGGAATGGCATATAAACTGAAAGGTGGGTCCAAAACAATCCCCTACCTTAAGTTATAGCATAATTGGTAAGCGGGTTTAGCCACAGCACCAGCTTTGGTTTCAAATGTAAAATTTTCGGTTTCTAATTTATGGCCTGTTTAAGGTAGCAAACCTGGTATTTTGACTTATTTCGCCTAAATTGACAGCTAGAGATTACCGCCAGCATATTTTTTCAATTTTTTTTTTGACAAAAATTTTGCAAAAAAAGCATGGATTAACCCCTTACCTGTTTTTTTAGCGAAAAAAAAAGTTGTCGCAAATCTTGGGGAATGGCATATAAACTGAAAGGTGGGTCCAAAACAATCCCCTACCTTAATTTATAGCATAATTGGTAAGCGGGTTTAGCCACAGCACCAGCTTTGGCTTCAAATGTAAAATTTTCGGTTTCTAATTTATGGCCTGTTTAAGGTAGCAAACCTGGTATTTTGACTTATTTCGCCTAAATTGACAGCTAGAGATTACCGCCAGCATATTTTTTCAATTTTTTTTTTGACAAAAATTTTGCAAAAAAAGCATGGATTAACCCCTTACCTGTTTTTTAGCGAAAAAAAAAGTTGTCGCAAATCTTGGGGAATGGCATATAAACTGAAAGGTGGGTCCAAAACAATCCCCTACCTTAAGTTATAGCATAATTGGTAAGCGGGTTTAGCCACAGCACCAGCTTTGGTTTCAAATGTAAAATTTTCGGTTTCTAATTTATGGCCTGTTTAAGGTAGCAAACCTGGTATTTTGACTTATTTCGCCTAAATTGACAGCTAGAGATTACCGCCAGCATATTTTTTCAATTTTTTTTTTGACAAAAATTTTGCAAAAAAAGCATGGATTAACCCCTTACCTGTTTTTTTAGCGAAAAAAAAAGTTGTCGCAAATCTTGGGGAATGGCATATAAACTGAAAGGTGGGTCCAAAACAATCCCCTACCTTAAGTTATAGCATAATTGGTAAGCGGGTTTAGCCACAGCACCAGCTTTGGTTTCAAATGTAAAATTTTCGGTTTCTAATTTATGGCCTGTTTAAGGTAGCAAACCTGGTATTTTGACTTATTTCGCCTAAATTGACAGCTAGAGATTACCGCCAGCATATTTTTTCAATTTTTTTTTTGACAAAAATTTTGCAAAAAAAGCATGGATTAACCCCTTACCTGTTTTTTTAGCGAAAAAAAAAGTTGTCGCAAATCTTGGGGAATGGCATATAAACTGAAAGGTGGGTCCAAAACAATCCCCTACCTTAATTTATAGCATAATTGGTAAGCGGGTTTAGCCACAGCACCAGCTTTGGCTTCAAATGTAAAATTTTCGGTTTCTAATTTATGGCCTGTTTAAGGTAGCAAACCTGGTATTTTGACTTATTTCGCCTAAATTGACAGCTAGAGATTACCGCCAGCATATTTTTTCAATTTTTTTTTTTGACAAAAATTTTGCAAAAAAAGCATGGATTAACCCCTTACCTGTTTTTTTAGCGAAAAAAAAAGTTGTCGCAAATCTTGGGGAATGGCATATAAACTGAAAG
Source organism: Diogma glabrata (assembly GCA_963693315.1). Classification (NCBI taxonomy): domain Eukaryota; kingdom Metazoa; phylum Arthropoda; class Insecta; order Diptera; family Cylindrotomidae; genus Diogma; species Diogma glabrata. Next base: position 285,045,390 of record OY856188.1, read on the forward strand.
GTGGGTCCAAAACAATCCCCTACCTTAATTTATAGCATAATTGGTAAGCGGGTTTAGCCACAGCACCAGCTTTGGCTTCAAATGTAAAATTTTCGGTTTCTAATTTATGGCCTGTTTAAGGTAGCAAACCTGGTATTTTGACTTATTTCGCCTAAATTGACAGCTAGAGATTACCGCCAGCATATTTTTTCAATTTTTTTTTTGACAAAAATTTTGCAAAAAAAGCATGGATTAACCCCTTACCTGTTTTTTTAGCGAAAAAAAAAGTTGTCGCAAATCTTGGGGAATGGCATATAAACTGAAAGGTGGGTCCAAAACAATCCCCTACCTTAAGTTATAGCATAATTGGTAAGCGGGTTTAGCCACAGCACCAGCTTTGGTTTCAAATGTAAAATTTTCGGTTTCTAATTTATGGCCTGTTTAAGGTAGCAAACCTGGTATTTTGACTTATTTCGCCTAAATTGACAGCTAGAGATTACCGCCAGCATATTTTTTCAATTTTTTTTTTGACAAAAATTTGCAAAAAAAGCATGGATTAACCCCTTACCTGTTTTTTTAGCGAAAAAAAAAGTTGTCGCAAATCTTGGGGAATGGCATATAAACTGAAAGGTGGGTCCAAAACAATCCCCTACCTTAATTTATAGCATAATTGGTAAGCGGGTTTAGCCACAGCACCAGCTTTGGCTTCAAATGTAAAATTTTCGGTTTCTAATTTATGGCCTGTTTAAGGTAGCAAACCTGGTATTTTGACTTATTTCGCCTAAATTGACAGCTAGAGATTACCGCCAGCATATTTTTTCAATTTTTTTTTTGACAAAAATTTTGCAAAAAAAGCATGGATTAACCTGTTTTTTTAGCGAAAAAAAAAGTTGTCGCAAATCTTGGGGAATGGCATATAAACTGAAAGGTGGGTCCAAAACAATCCCCTACCTTAAGTTATAGCATAATTGGTAAGCGGGTTTAGCCACAGCACCAGCTTTGGTTTCAAATGTAAAATTTTCGGTTTCTAATTTATGGCCTGTTTAAGGTAGCAAACCTGGTATTTTGACTTATTTCGCCTAAATTGACAGCTAGAGATTACCGCCAGCATATTTTTTCAATTTTTTTTTTGACAAAAATTTTGCAAAAAAAGCATGGATTAACCCCTTACCTGTTTTTTTAGCGAAAAAAAAAGTTGTCGCAAATCTTGGGGAATGGCATATAAACTGAAAGGTGGGTCCAAAACAATCCCCTACCTTAAGTTATAGCATAATTGGTAAGCGGGTTTAGCCACAGCACCAGCTTTGGTTTCAAATGTAAAATTTTCGGTTTCTAATTTATGGCCTGTTTAAGGTAGCAAACCTGGTATTTTGACTTATTTCGCCTAAATTGACAGCTAGAGATTACCGCCAGCATATTTTTTCAATTTTTTTTTTGACAAAAATTTTCCAAAAAAAGCATGGATTAACCCCTTACCTGTTTTTTAGCGAAAAAAAAGTTGTCGAAAATCTTGGGGAATGGCATATAAACTGAAAGGTGGGTCCAAAACAATCCCCTACCTTAAGTTATAGCATAATTGGTAAGCGGGTTTAGCCACAGCACCAGCTTTGGTTTCAAATGTAAAATTTTCGGTTTCTAATTTATGGCCTGTTTAAGGTAGCAAACCTGGTATTTTGACTTATTTCGCCTAAATTGACAGCTAGAGATTACCGCCAGCATATTTTTTCAATTTTTTTTTTGACAAAAATTTTGCAAAAAAAGCATGGATTAACCCCTTACCTGTTTTTTTAGCGAAAAAAAAAGTTGTCGCAAATCTTGGGGAATGGCATATAAACTGAAAGGTGGGTCCAAAACAATCCCCTACCTTAAGTTATAGCATAATTGGTAAGCGGGTTTAGCCACAGCACCAGCTTTGGTTTCAAATGTAAAATTTTCGGTTTCTAATTTATGGCCTGTTTAAGGTAGCAAACCTGGTATTTTGACTTATTTCGCCTAAATTGACAGCTAGAGATTACCGCCAGCATATTTTTTCAATTTTTTTTTTGACAAAAATTTTGCAAAAAAAGCATGGATTAACCCCTTACCTGTTTTTTTAGCGAAAAAAAAGTTGTCGCAAATCTTGGGGAATGGCATATAAACTGAAAGGTGGGTCCAAAACAATCCCCTACCTTAAGTTATAGCATAATTGGTAAGCGGGTTTAGCCACAGCACCAGCTTTGGTTTCAAATGTAAAATTTTCGGTTTCTAATTTATGGCCTGTTTAAGGTAGCAAACCTGGTATTTTGACTTATTTCGCCTAAATTGACAGCTAGAGATTACCGCCAGCATATTTTTTCAATTTTTTTTTTGACAAAAATTTTGCAAAAAAAGCATGGATTAACCCCTTACCTGTTTTTTTAGCGAAAAAAAAAGTTGTCGCAAATCTTGGGGAATGGCATATAAACTGAAAGGTGGGTCCAAAACAATCCCCTACCTTAAGTTATAGCATAATTGGTAAGCGGGTTTAGCCACAGCACCAGCTTTGGTTTCAAATGTAAAATTTTCGGTTTCTAATTTATGGCCTGTTTAAGGTAGCAAACCTGGTATTTTGACTTATTTCGCCTAAATTGACAGCTAGAGATTACCGCCAGCATATTTTTTCAATTTTTTTTTTGACAAAAATTTTGCAAAAAAAGCATGGATTAACCCCTTACCTGTTTTTTTAGCGAAAAAAAAAGTTGTCGCAAATCTTGGGGAATGGCATATAAACTGAAAGGTGGGTCCAAAACAATCCCCTACCTTAAGTTATAGCATAATTGGTAAGCGGGTTTAGCCACAGCACCAGCTTTGGTTTCAAATGTAAAATTTTCGGTTTCTAATTTATGGCCTGTTTAAGGTAGCAAACCTGGTATTTTGACTTATTTCGCCTAAATTGACAGCTAGAGATTACCGCCAGCATATTTTTTCAATTTTTTTTTGACAAAAATTTTGCAAAAAAAGCATGGATTAACCCCTTACCTGTTTTTTTAGCGAAAAAAAAAGTTGTCGCAAATCTTGGGGAATGGCATATAAACTGAAAGGTGGGTCCAAAACAATCCCCTACCTTAAGTTATAGCATAATTGGTAAGCGGGTTTAGCCACAGCACCAGCTTTGGTTTCAAATGTAAAATTTTCGGTTTCTAATTTATGGCCTGTTTAAGGTAGCAAACCTGGTATTTTGACTTATTTCGCCTAAATTGACAGCTAGAGATTACCGCCAGCATATTTTTTCAATTTTTTTTTGACAAAAATTTTGCAAAAAAAGCATGGATTAACCCCTTACCTGTTTTTTTAGCGAAAAAAAAAGTTGTCGCATATCTTGGGGAATGGCATATAAACTGAAAGGTGGGTCCAAAACAATCCCCTACCTTAAGTTATAGCATAATTGGTAAGCGGGTTTAGCCACAGCACCAGCTTTGGTTTCAAATGTAAAATTTTCGGTTTCTAATTTATGGCCTGTTTAACGGTAGCAAACCTGGTATTTTGACTTATTTCGCCTAAATTGACAGCTAGAGATTACCGCCAGCATATTTTTTCAATTTTTTTTTTGACAAAAATTTTGCAAAAAAAGCATGGATTAACCCCTTACCTGTTTTTTTAGCGAAAAAAAAAGTTGTCGCAAATCTTGGGGAATGGCATATAAACTGAAAGGTGGGTCCAAAACAATCCCCTACCTTAAGTTATAGCATAATTGGTAAGCGGGTTTAGCCACAGCACCAGCTTTGGTTTCAAATGTAAAATTTTCGGTTTCTAATTTATGGCCTGTTTAAGGTAGCAAACCTGGTATTTTGACTTATTTCGCCTAAATTGACAGCTAGAGATTACCGCCAGCATATTTTTTCAATTTTTTTTTTGACAAAAATTTTGCAAAAAAAGCATGGATTAACCCCTTACCTGTTTTTTTAGCGAAAAAAAAAGTTGTCGCAAATCTTGGGGAATGGCATATAAACTGAAAGGTGGGTCCAAAACAATCCCCTACCTTAAGTTATAGCATAATTGGTAAGCGGGTTTAGCCACAGCACCAGCTTTGGTTTCAAATGTAAAATTTTCGGTTTCTAATTTATGGCCTGTTTAAGGTAGCAAACCTGGTATTTTGACTTATTTCGCCTAAATTGACAGCTAGAGATTACCGCCAGCATATTTTTTCAATTTTTTTTTTGACAAAAATTTTGCAAAAAAAGCATGGATTAACCCCTTACCTGTTTTTTTTAGCGAAAAAAAAAGTTGTCGCAAATCTTGGGGAATGGCATATAAACTGAAAGGTGGGTCCAAAACAATCCCCTACCTTAAGTTATAGCATAATTGGTAAGCGGGTTTAGCCACAGCACCAGCTTTGGTTTCAAATGTAAAATTTTCGGGTTTCTAATTTATGGCCTGTTTAAGGTAGCAAACCTGGTATTTTGACTTATTTCGCCTAAATTGACAGCTAGAGATTACCGCCAGCATATTTTTTCAATTTTTTTTTTGACAAAAATTTTGCAAAAAAAGCATGGATTAACCCCTTACCTGTTTTTTTAGCGAAAAAAAAAGTTGTCGCAAATCTTGGGGAATGGCATATAAACTGAAAGGTGGGTCCAAAACAATCCCCTACCTTAAGTTATAGCATAATTGGTAAGCGGGTTTAGCCACAGCACCAGCTTTGGTTTCAAATGTAAAATTTTCGGTTTCTAATTTATGGCCTGTTTAAGGTAGCAAACCTGGTATTTTGACTTATTTCGCCTAAATTGACAGCTAGAGATTACCGCCAGCATATTTTTTCAATTTTTTTTTTGACAAAAATTTTGCAAAAAAAGCATGGATTAACCCCTTACCTATTTTTTTAGCGAAAAAAAAAGTTGTCGCAAATCTTGGGGAATGGCATATAAACTGAAAGGTGGGTCCAAAACAATCCCCTACCTTAAGTTATAGCATAATTGGTAAGCGGGTTTAGCCCACAGCACCAGCTTTGGTTTCAAATGTAAAATTTTCGGTTTCTAATTTATGGCCTGTTTAAGGTAGCAAACCTGGTATTTTGACTTATTTCGCCTAAATTGACAGCTAGAGATTACCGCCAGCATATTTTTTCAATTTTTTTTTTGACAAAAATTTTGCAAAAAAAGCATGGATTAACCCCTTACCTGTTTTTTTAGCGAAAAAAAAGTTGTCGCAAATCTTGGGGAATGGCATATAAACTGAAAGGTGGGTCCAAAACAATCCCCTACCTTAAGTTATAGCATAATTGGTAAGCGGGTTTAGCCACAGCACCAGCTTTGGTTTCAAATGTAAAATTTTCGGTTTCTAATTTATGGCCTGTTTAAGGTAGCAAACCTGGTATTTTGACTTATTTCGCCTAAATTGACAGCTAGAGATTACCGCCAGCATATTTTTTCAATTTTTTTTTTGACAAAAATTTTGCAAAAAAAGCATGGATTAACCCCTTACCTGTTTTTTTAGCGAAAAAAAAAGTTGTCGCAAATCTTGGGGAATGGCATATAAACTGAAAGGTGGGTCCAAAACAATCCCCTACCTTAAGTTATAGCATAATTGGTAAGCGGGTTTAGCCACAGCACCAGCTTTGGTTTCAAATGTAAAATTTTCGGTTTCTAATTTATGGCCTGTTTAAGGTAGCAAACCTGGTATTTTGACTTATTTCGCCTAAATTGACAGCTAGAGATTACCGCCAGCATATTTTTTCAATTTTTTTTTTGACAAAAATTTTGCAAAAAAAGCATGGATTAACCCCTTACCTGTTTTTTTAGCGAAAAAAAAAGTTGTCGCAAATCTTGGGGAATGGCATATAAACTGAAAGGTGGGTCCAAAACAATCCCCTACCTTAAGTTATAGCATAATTGGTAAGCGGGTTTAGCCACAGCACCAGCTTTGGTTTCAAATGTAAAATTTTCGGTTTCTAATTTATGGCCTGTTTAAGGTAGCAAACCTGGTAATTTTGACTTATTTCGCCTAAATTGACAGCTAGAGATTACCGCCAGCATATTTTTTCAATTTTTTTTTGACAAAAATTTTGCAAAAAAAGCATGGATTAACCCCTTACCTGTTTTTTTAGCGAAAAAAAAAGTTGTCGCAAATCTTGGGGAATGGCATATAAACTGAAAGGTGGGTCCAAAACAATCCCCTACCTTAAGTTATAGCATAATTGGTAAGCGGGTTTAGCCACAGCACCAGCTTTGGTTTCAAATGTAAAATTTTCGGTTTCTAATTTATGGCCTGTTTAAGGTAGCAAACCTGGTATTTTGACTTATTTCGCCTAAATTGACAGCTAGAGATTACCGCCAGCATATTTTTTCAATTTTTTTTTTGACAAAAATTTTGCAAAAAAAGCATGGATTAACCCCTTACCTGTTTTTTTAGCGAAAAAAAAAGTTGTCGCAAATCTTGGGGAATGGCATATAAACTGAAAGGTGGGTCCAAAACAATCCCCTACCTTAAGTTATAGCATAATTGGTAAGCGGGTTTAGCCACAGCACCAGCTTTGGTTTCAAATGTAAAATTTTCGGTTTCTAATTTATGGCCTGTTTAAGGTAGCAAACCTGGTATTTTGACTTATTTCGCCTAAATTGACAGCTAGAGATTACCGCCAGCATATTTTTTCAATTTTTTTTTGACAAAAATTTTGCAAAAAAAGCATGGATTAACCCCTTACCTGTTTTTTTAGCGAAAAAAAAAGTTGTCGCAAATCTTGGGGAATGGCATATAAACTGAAAGGTGGGTCCAAAACAATCCCCTACCTTAATTTATAGCATAATTGGTAAGCGGGTTTAGCCACAGCACCAGCTTTGGCTTCAAATGTAAAATTTTCGGTTTCTAATTTATGGCCTGTTTAAGGTAGCAAACCTGGTATTTTGACTTATTTCGCCTAAATTGACAGCTAGAGATTACCGCCAGCATATTTTTTCAATTTTTTTTTTGACAAAAATTTTGCAAAAAAAGCATGGATTAACCCCTTACCTGTTTTTTTAGCGAAAAAAAAAGTTGTCGCAAATCTTGGGGAATGGCATATAAACTGAAAGGTGGGTCCAAAACAATCCCCTACCTTAAGTTATAGCATAATTGGTAAGCGGGTTTAGCCACAGCACCAGCTTTGGCTTCAAATGTAAAATTTTCGGTTTCTAATTTATGGCCTGTTTAAGGTAGCAAACCTGGTATTTTGACTTATTTCGCCTAAATTGACAGCTAGAGATTACCGCCAGCATATTTTTTCAATTTTTTTTTTGACAAAAATTTTGCAAAAAAAGCATGGATTAACCCCTTACCTGTTTTTTTAGCGAAAAAAAAAGTTGTCGCAAATCTTGGGGAATGGCATATAAACTGAAAGGTGGGTCCAAAACAATCCCCTACCTTAAGTTATAGCATAATTGGTAAGCGGGTTTAGCCACAGCACCAGCTTTGGTTTCAAATGTAAAATTTTCGGTTTCTAATTTATGGCCTGTTTAAGGTAGCAAACCTGGTATTTTGACTTATTTCGCCTAAATTGACAGCTAGAGATTACCGCCAGCATATTTTTTCAATTTTTTTTTTGACAAAAATTTTGCAAAAAAAGCATGGATTAACCCCTTACCTGTTTTTTTAGCGAAAAAAAAAGTTGTCGCAAATCTTGGGGAATGGCATATAAACTGAAAGGTGGGTCCAAAACAATCCCCTACCTTAATTTATAGCATAATTGGTAAGCGGGTTTAGCCACAGCACCAGCTTTGGCTTCAAATGTAAAATTTTCGGTTTCTAATTTATGGCCTGTTTAAGGTAGCAAACCTGGTATTTTGACTTATTTCGCCTAAATTGACAGCTAGAGATTACCGCCAGCATATTTTTTCAATTTTTTTTTGACAAAAATTTTGCAAAAAAAGCATGGATTAACCCCTTACCTGTTTTTTTAGCGAAAAAAAAAGTTGTCGCAAATCTTGGGGAATGGCATATAAACTGAAAGGTGGGTCCAAAACAATCCCCTACCTTAAGTTATAGCATAATTGGTAAGCGGGTTTAGCCACAGCACCAGCTTTGGTTTCAAATGTAAAATTTTCGGTTTCTAATTTATGGCCTGTTTAAGGTAGCAAACCTGGTATTTTGACTTATTTCGCCTAAATTGACAGCTAGAGATTACCGCCAGCATATTTTTTCAATTTTTTTTTTGACAAAAATTTTGCAAAAAAAGCATGGATTAACCCCTTACCTGTTTTTTTTAGCGAAAAAAAAAGTTGTCGCAAATCTTGGGGAATGGCATATAAACTGAAAGGTGGGTCCAAAACAATCCCCTACCTTAATTTATAGCATAATTGGTAAGCGGGTTTAGCCACAGCACCAGCTTTGGCTTCAAATGTAAAATTTTCGGTTTCTAATTTATGGCCTGTTTAAGGTAGCAAACCTGGTATTTTGACTTATTTCGCCTAAATTGACAGCTAGAGATTACCGCCAGCATATTTTTTCAATTTTTTTTTGACAAAAATTTTGCAAAAAAAGCATGGATTAACCCCTTACCTGTTTTTTTAGCGAAAAAAAAAGTTGTCGCAAATCTTGGGGAATGGCATATAAACTGAAAGGTGGGTCCAAAACAATCCCCTACCTTAAGTTATAGCATAATTGGTAAGCGGGTTTAGCCACAGCACCAGCTTTGGTTTCAAATGTAAAATTTTCGGTTTCTAATTTATGGCCTGTTTAAGGTAGCAAACCTGGTATTTTGACTTATTTCGCCTAAATTGACAGCTAGAGATTACCGCCAGCATATTTTTTCAATTTTTTTTTTGACAAAAATTTTGCAAAAAAAGCATGGATTAACCCCTTACCTGTTTTTTTAGCGAAAAAAAAAGTTGTCGCAAATCTTGGGGAATGGCATATAAACTGAAAGGTGGGTCCAAAACAATCCCCTACCTTAATTTATAGCATAATTGGTTTAGCCACAGCACCAGCTTTGGCTTCAAATGTAAAATTTTCGGTTTCTAATTTATGGCCTGTTTAAGGTAGCAAACCTGGTATTTTGACTTATTTCGCCTAAATTGACAGCTAGAGATTACCGCCAGCATATTTTTTCAATTTTTTTTTGACAAAAATTTTGCAAAAAAAGCATGGATTAACCCCTTACCTGTTTTTTTAGCGAAAAAAAAAGTTGTCGCAAATCTTGGGGAATGGCATATAAACTGAAAGGTGGGTCCAAAACAATCCCCTACCTTAAGTTATAGCATAATTGGTAAGCGGGTTTAGCCACAGCACCAGCTTTGGTTTCAAATGTAAAATTTTCGGTTTCTAATTTATGGCCTGTTTAAGGTAGCAAACCTGGTATTTTGACTTATTTCGCCTAAATTGACAGCTAGAGATTACCGCCAGCATATTTTTTCAATTTTTTTTTTGACAAAAATTTTGCAAAAAAAGCATGGATTAACCCCTTACCTGTTTTTTTAGCGAAAAAAAAAGTTGTCGCAAATCTTGGGGAATGGCATATAAACTGAAAGGTGGGTCCAAAACAATCCCCTACCTTAATTTATAGCATAATTGGTAAGCGGGTTTAGCCACAGCACCAGCTTTGGCTTCAAATGTAAAATTTTCGGTTTCTAATTTATGGCCTGTTTAAGGTAGCAAACCTGGTATTTTGACTTATTTCGCCTAAATTGACAGCTAGAGATTACCGCCAGCATATTTTTTCAATTTTTTTTTTGACAAAAATTTTGCAAAAAAAGCATGGATTAACCCCTTACCTGTTTTTTTAGCGAAAAAAAAAGTTGTCGCAAATCTTGGGGAATGGCATATAAACTGAAAGGTGGGTCCAAAACAATCCCCTACCTTAAGTTATAGCATAATTGGTAAGCGGGTTTAGCCACAGCACCAGCTTTGGTTTCAAATGTAAAATTTTCGGTTTCTAATTTATGGCCTGTTTAAGGTAGCAAACCTGGTATTTTGACTTATTTCGCCTAAATTGACAGCTAGAGATTACCGCCAGCATATTTTTTCAATTTTTTTTTTGACAAAAATTTTGCAAAAAAAGCATGGATTAACCCCTTACCTGTTTTTTTAGCGAAAAAAAAAGTTGTCGCAAATCTTGGGGAATGGCATATAAACTGAAAGGTGGGTCCAAAACAATCCCCTACCTTAAGTTATAGCATAATTGGTAAGCGGGTTTAGCCACAGCACCAGCTTTGGTTTCAAATGTAAAATTTTCGGTTTCTAATTTATGGCCTGTTTAAGGTAGCAAACCTGGTATTTTGACTTATTTCGCCTAAATTGACAGCTAGAGATTACCGCCAGCATATTTTTTCAATTTTTTTTTTGACAAAAATTTTGCAAAAAAAGCATGGATTAACCCCTTACCTATTTTTTTAGCGAAAAAAAAAGTTGTCGCAAATCTTGGGGAATGGCATATAAACTGAAAGGTGGGTCCAAAACAATCCCCTACCTTAAGTTATAGCATAATTGGTAAGCGGGTTTAGCCACAGCACCAGCTTTGGTTTCAAATGTAAAATTTTCGGTTTCTAATTTATGGCCTGTTTAAGGTAGCAAACCTGGTATTTTGACTTATTTCGCCTAAATTGACAGCTAGAGATTACCGCAAGCATATTTTTTCAATTTTTTTTTTGACAAAAATTTTGCAAAAAAAGCATGGATTAACCCCTTACCTGTTTTTTTAGCGAAAAAAAAAGTTGTCGCAAATCTTGGGGAATGGCATATAAACTGAAAGGTGGGTCCAAAACAATCCCCTACCTTAAGTTATAGCATAATTGGTAAGCGGGTTTAGCCACAGCACCAGCTTTGGTTTCAAATGTAAAATTTTCGGTTTCTAATTTATGGCCTGTTTAAGGTAGCAAACCTGGTATTTTGACTTATTTCGCCTAAATTGACAGCTAGAGATTACCGCAAGCATATTTTTTCAATTTTTTTTTGACAAAAATTTTGCAAAAAAAGCATGGATTAACCCCTTACCTGTTTTTTTAGCGAAAAAAAAAGTTGTCGCAAATCTTGGGGAATGGCATATAAACTGAAAGGTGGGTCCAAAACAATCCCCTACCTTAAGTTATAGCATAATTGGTAAGCGGGTTTAGCCACAGCACCAGCTTTGGTTTCAAATGTAAAATTTTCGGTTTCTAATTTATGGCCTGTTTAAGGTAGCAAACCTGGTATTTTGACTTATTTCGCCTAAATTGACAGCTAGAGATTACCGCCAGCATATTTTTTCAATTTTTTTTTTGACAAAAATTTTGCAAAAAAAGCATGGATTAACCCCTTACCTGTTTTTTTAGCGAAAAAAAAAGTTGTCGCAAATCTTGGGGAATGGCATATAAACTGAAAGGTGGGTCCAAAACAATCCCCTACCTTAAGTTATAGCATAATTGGTAAGCGGGTTTAGCCACAGCACCAGCTTTGGTTTCAAATGTAAAATTTTCGGTTTCTAATTTATGGCCTGTTTAAGGTAGCAAACCTGGTATTTTGACTTATTTCGCCTAAATTGACAGCTAGAGATTACCGCCAGCATATTTTTTCAATTTTTTTTTTGACAAAAATTTTGCAAAAAAAGCATGGATTAACCCCTTACCTGTTTTTTTAGCGAAAAAAAAAGTTGTCGCAAATCTTGGGGAATGGCATATAAACTGAAAGGTGGGTCCAAAACAATCCCCTACCTTAAGTTATAGCATAATTGGTAAGCGGGTTTAGCCACAGCACCAGCTTTGGTTTCAAATGTAAAATTTTCGGTTTCTAATTTATGGCCTGTTTAAGGTAGCAAACCTGGTATTTTGACTTATTTCGCCTAAATTGACAGCTAGAGATTACCGCCAGCATATTTTTTCAATTTTTTTTTTGACAAAAATTTTGCAAAAAAAGCATGGATTAACCCCTTACCTGTTTTTTTAGCGAAAAAAAAAGTTGTCGCAAATCTTGGGGAATGGCATATAAACTGAAAGGTGGGTCCAAAACAATCCCCTACCTTAAGTTATAGCATAATTGGTAAGCGGGTTTAGCCACAGCACCAGCTTTGGTTTCAAATGTAAAATTTTCGGTTTCTAATTTATGGCCTGTTTAAGGTAGCAAACCTGGTATTTTGACTTATTTCGCCTAAATTGACAGCTAGAGATTACCGCCATCATATTTTTTCAATTTTTTTTTTGACAAAAATTTTGCAAAAAAAGCATGGATTAACCCCTTACCTGTTTTTTTAGCGAAAAAAAAAGTTGTCGCAAATCTTGGGGAATGGCATATAAACTGAAAGGTGGGTCCAAAACAATCCCCTACCTTAATTTATAGCATAATTGGTAAGCGGGTTTAGCCACAGCACCAGCTTTGGCTTCAAATGTAAAATTTTCGGTTTCTAATTTATGGCCTGTTTAAGGTAGCAAACCTGGTATTTTGACTTATTTCGCCTAAATTGACAGCTAGAGATTACCGCCAGCATATTTTTTCAATTTTTTTTTGACAAAAATTTTGCAAAAAAAGCATGGATTAACCCCTTACCTGTTTTTTTAGCGAAAAAAAAAGTTGTCGCAAATCTTGGGGAATGGCATATAAACTGAAAGGTGGGTCCAAAACAATCCCCTACCTTAATTTATAGCATAATTGGTAAGCGGGTTTAGCCACAGCACCAGCTTTGGCTTCAAATGTAAAATTTTCGGTTTCTAATTTATGGCCTGTTTAAGGTAGCAAACCTGGTATTTTGACTTATTTCGCCTAAATTGACAGCTAGAGATTACCGCCAGCATATTTTTTCAATTTTTTTTTTGACAAAAATTTTGCAAAAAAGCATGGATTAACCCCTTACCTGTTTTTTTAGCGAAAAAAAAAGTTGTCGCAAATCTTGGGGAATGGCATATAAACTGAAAGGTGGGTCCAAAACAATCCCCTACCTTAAGTTATAGCATAATTGGTAAGCGGGTTTAGCCACAGCACCAGCTTTGGTTTCAAATGTAAAATTTTCGGTTTCTAATTTATGGCCTGTTTAAGGTAGCAAACCTGGTATTTTGACTTATTTCGCCTAAATTGACAGCTAGAGATTACCGCCAGCATATTTTTTCAATTTTTTTTTTGACAAAAATTTTGCAAAAAAAGCATGGATTAACCCCTTACCTGTTTTTTTAGCGAAAAAAAAAGTTGTCGCAAATCTTGGGGAATGGCATATAAACTGAAAGGTGGGTCCAAAACAATCCCCTACCTTAAGTTATAGCATAATTGGTAAGCGGGTTTAGCCACAGCACCAGCTTTGGTTTCAAATGTAAAATTTTCGGTTTCTAATTTATGGCCTGTTTAAGGTAGCAAACCTGGTATTTTGACTTATTTCGCCTAAATTGACAGCTAGAGATTACCGCCAGCATATTTTTTCAATTTTTTTTTTGACAAAAATTTTGCAAAAAAAGCATGGATTAACCCCTTACCTGTTTTTTTAGCGAAAAAAAAAGTTGTCGCAAATCTTGGGGAATGGCATATAAACTGAAAGGTGGGTCCAAAACAATCCCCTACCTTAAGTTATAGCATAATTGGTAAGCGGGTTTAGCCACAGCACCAGCTTTGGTTTCAAATGTAAAATTTTCGGTTTCTAATTTATGGCCTGTTTAAGGTAGCAAACCTGGTATTTTGACTTATTTCGCCTAAATTGACAGCTAGAGATTACCGCCAGCATATTTTTTCAATTTTTTTTTTGACAAAAATTTTGCAAAAAAAGCATGGATTAACCCCTTACCTGTTTTTTTAGCGAAAAAAAAAGTTGTCGCAAATCTTGGGGAATGGCATATAAACTGAAAGGTGGGTCCAAAACAATCCCCTACCTTAAGTTATAGCATAATTGGTAAGCGGGTTTAGCCACAGCACCAGCTTTGGTTTCAAATGTAAAATTTTCGGTTTCTAATTTATGGCCTGTTTAAGGTAGCAAACCTGGTATTTTGACTTATTTCGCCTAAATTGACAGCTAGAGATTACCGCCAGCATATTTTTTCAATTTTTTTTTTGACAAAAATTTTGCAAAAAAAGCATGGATTAACCCCTTACCTGTTTTTTTAGCGAAAAAAAAAGTTGTCGCAAATCTTGGGGAATGGCATATAAACTGAAAGGTGGGTCCAAAACAATCCCCTACCTTAAGTTATAGCATAATTGGTAAGCGGGTTTAGCCACAGCACCAGCTTTGGTTTCAAATGTAAAATTTTCGGTTTCTAATTTATGGCCTGTTTAAGGTAGCAAACCTGGTATTTTGACTTATTTCGCCTAAATTGACAGCTAGAGATTACCGCCAGCATATTTTTTCAATTTTTTTTTTGACAAAAATTTTGCAAAAAAAGCATGGATTAACCCCTTACCTGTTTTTTTAGCGAAAAAAAAAGTTGTCGCAAATCTTGGGGAATGGCATATAAACTGAAAGGTGGGTCCAAAACAATCCCCTACCTTAAGTTATAGCATAATTGGTAAGCGGGTTTAGCCACAGCACCAGCTTTGGTTTCAAATGTAAAATTTTCGGTTTCTAATTTATGGCCTGTTTAAGGTAGCAAACCTGGTATTTTGACTTATTTCGCCTAAATTGACAGCTAGAGATTACCGCCAGCATATTTTTTCAATTTTTTTTTTTGACAAAAATTTTGCAAAAAAAGCATGGATTAACCCCTTACCTGTTTTTTTAGCGAAAAAAAAAGTTGTCGCAAATCTTGGGGAATGGCATATAAACTGAAAGGTGGGTCCAAAACAATCCCCTACCTTAAGTTATAGCATAATTGGTAAGCGGGTTTAGCCACAGCACCAGCTTTGGTTTCAAATGTAAAATTTTCGGTTTCTAATTTATGGCCTGTTTAAGGTAGCAAACCTGGTATTTTGACTTATTTCGCCTAAATTGACAGCTAGAGATTACCGCCAGCATATTTTTTCAATTTTTTTTTTGACAAAAATTTTGCAAAAAAAGCATGGATTAACCCCTTACCTGTTTTTTTAGCGAAAAAAAAAGTTGTCGCAAATCTTGGGGAATGGCATATAAACTGAAAGGTGGGTCCAAAACAATCCCCTACCTTAAGTTATAGCATAATTGGTAAGCGGGTTTAGCCACAGCACCAGCTTTGGTTTCAAATGTAAAATTTTCGGTTTCTAATTTATGGCCTGTTTAAGGTAGCAAACCTGGTATTTTGACTTATTTCGCCTAAATTGACAGCTAGAGATTACCGCCAGCATATTTTTTCAATTTTTTTTTTGACAAAAATTTTGCAAAAAAAGCATGGATTAACCCCTTACCTGTTTTTTTAGCGAAAAAAAAAGTTGTCGCAAATCTTGGGGAATGGCATATAAACTGAAAGGTGGGTCCAAAACAATCCCCTACCTTAAGTTATAGCATAATTGGTAAGCGGGTTTAGCCACAGCACCAGCTTTGGTTTCAAATGTAAAATTTTCGGTTTCTAATTTATGGCCTGTTTAAGGTAGCAAACCTGGTATTTTGACTTATTTCGCCTAAATTGACAGCTAGAGATTACCGCCAGCATATTTTTTCAATTTTTTTTTTGACAAAAATTTTGCAAAAAAAGCATGGATTAACCCCTTACCTGTTTTTTTAGCGAAAAAAAAAGTTGTCGCAAATCTTGGGGAATGGCATATAAACTGAAAGGTGGGTCCAAAACAATCCCCTACCTTAAGTTATAGCATAATTGGTAAGCGGGTTTAGCCACAGCACCAGCTTTGGTTTCAAATGTAAAATTTTCGGTTTCTAATTTATGGCCTGTTTAAGGTAGCAAACCTGGTATTTTGACTTATTTCGCCTAAATTGACAGCTAGAGATTACCGCCAGCATATTTTTTCAATTTTTTTTTTGACAAAAATTTTGCAAAAAAAGCATGGATTAACCCCTTACCTGTTTTTTTAGCGAAAAAAAAAGTTGTCGCAAATCTTGGGGAATGGCATATAAACTGAAAGGTGGGTCCAAAACAATCCCCTACCTTAATTTATAGCATAATTGGTAAGCGGGTTTAGCCACAGCACCAGCTTTGGCTTCAAATGTAAAATTTTCGGTTTCTAATTTATGGCCTGTTTAAGGTAGCAAACCTGGTATTTTGACTTATTTCGCCTAAATTGACAGCTAGAGATTACCGCCAGCATATTTTTTCAATTTTTTTTTTGACAAAAATTTTGCAAAAAAAGCATGGAATAACCCCTTACCTGTTTTTTTAGCGAAAAAAAAAGTTGTCGCAAATCTTGGGGAATGGCATATAAACTGAAAGGTGGGTCCAAAACAATCCCCTACCTTAATTTATAGCATAATTGGTAAGCGGGTTTAGCCACAGCACCAGCTTTGGTTTCAAATGTAAAATTTTCGGTTTCTAATTTATGGCCTGTTTAAGGTAGCAAACCTGGTATTTTGACTTATTTCGCCTAAATTGACAGCTAGAGATTACCGCCAGCATATTTTTTCAATTTTTTTTTTGACAAAAATTTTGCAAAAAAAGCATGGATTAACCCCTTACCTGTTTTTTTAGCGAAAAAAAAAGTTGTCGCAAATCTTGGGGAATGGCATATAAACTGAAAGGTGGGTCCAAAACAATCCCCTACCTTAATTTATAGCATAATTGGTAAGCGGGTTTAGCCACAGCACCAGCTTTGGTTTCAAATGTAAAATTTTCGGTTTCTAATTTATGGCCTGTTTAAGGTAGCAAACCTGGTATTTTGACTTATTTCGCCTAAATTGACAGCTAGAGATTACCGCCAGCATATTTTTTCAATTTTTTTTTTGACAAAAATTTTGCAAAAAAAGCATGGATTAACCCCTTACCTGTTTTTTTAGCGAAAAAAAAAGTTGTCGCAAATCTTGGGGAATGGCATATAAACTGAAAGGTGGGTCCAAAACAATCCCCTACCTTAAGTTATAGCATAATTGGTAAGCGGGTTTAGCCACAGCACCAGCTTTGGTTTCAAATGTAAAATTTTCGGTTTCTAATTTATGGCCTGTTTAAGGTAGCAAACCTGGTATTTTGACTTATTTCGCCTAAATTGACAGCTAGAGATTACCGCCAGCATATTTTTTCAATTTTTTTTTTGACAAAAATTTTGCAAAAAAAGCATGGATTAACCCCTTACCTGTTTTTTTAGCGAAAAAAAAAGTTGTCGCAAATCTTGGGGAATGGCATATAAACTGAAAGGTGGGTCCAAAACAATCCCCTACCTTAAGTTATAGCATAATTGGTAAGCGGGTTTAGCCACAGCACCAGCTTTGGCTTCAAATGTAAAATTTTCGGTTTCTAATTTATGGCCTGTTTAAGGTAGCAAACCTGGTATTTTGACTTATTTCGCCTAAATTGACAGCTAGAGATTACCGCCAGCATATTTTTTCAATTTTTTTTTTGACAAAAATTTTGCAAAAAAAGCATGGATTAACCCCTTACCTGTTTTTTTAGCGAAAAAAAAAGTTGTCGCAAATCTTGGGGAATGGCATATAAACTGAAAGGTGGGTCCAAAACAATCCCCTACCTTAATTTATAGCATAATTGGTAAGCGGGTTTAGCCACAGCACCAGCTTTGGCTTCAAATGTAAAATTTTCGGTTTCTAATTTATGGCCTGTTTAAGGTAGCAAACCTGGTATTTTGACTTATTTCGCCTAAATTGACAGCTAGAGATTACCGCCAGCATATTTTTTCAATTTTTTTTTTGACAAAAATTTTGCAAAAAAAGCATGGATTAACCCCTTACCTGTTTTTTTAGCGAAAAAAAAAGTTGTCGCAAATCTTGGGGAATGGCATATAAACTGAAAGGTTGGTCCAAAACAATCCCCTACCTTAATTTATAGCATAATTGGTAAGCGGGTTTAGCCACAGCACCAGCTTTGGTTTCAAATGTAAAATTTTCGGTTTCTAATTTATGGCCTGTTTAAGGTAGCAAACCTGGTATTTTGACTTATTTCGCCTAAATTGACAGCTAGAGATTACCGCCAGCATATTTTTTCAATTTTTTTTTTGACAAAAATTTTGCAAAAAAAGCATGGATTAACCCCTTACCTGTTTTTTTAGCGAAAAAAAAAGTTGTCGCAAATCTTGGGGAATGGCATATAAACTGAAAGGTGGGTCCAAAACAATCCCCTACCTTAATTTATAGCATAATTGGTAAGCGGGTTTAGCCACAGCACCAGCTTTGGCTTCAAATGTAAAATTTTCGGTTTCTAATTTATGGCCTGTTTAAGGTAGCAAACCTGGTATTTTGACTTATTTCGCCTAAATTGACAGCTAGAGATTACCGCCAGCATATTTTTTCAATTTTTTTTTTGACAAAAATTTTGCAAAAAAAGCATGGATTAACCCCTTACCTGTTTTTTTAGCGAAAAAAAAAGTTGTCGCAAATCTTGGGGAATGGCATATAAACTGAAAGGTGGGTCCAAAACAATCCCCTACCTTAATTTATAGCATAATTGGTAAGCGGGTTTAGCCACAGCACCAGCTTTGGTTTCAAATGTAAAATTTTCGGTTTCTAATTTATGGCCTGTTTAAGGTAGCAAACCTGGTATTTTGACTTATTTCGCCTAAATTGACAGCTAGAGATTACCGCCAGCATATTTTTTCAATTTTTTTTTTGACAAAAATTTTGCAAAAAAAGCATGGATTAACCCCTTACCTGTTTTTTTAGCGAAAAAAAAAGTTGTCGCAAATCTTGGGGAATGGCATATAAACTGAAAGGTGGGTCCAAAACAATCCCCTACCTCAAGTTATAGCATAATTGGTAAGCGGGTTTAGCCACAGCACCAGCTTTGGTTTCAAATGTAAAATTTTTGGTTTTTAATTTATGGCCTGTTTAAGGTAGCCAACCTGGTATTTTGACTTATTTCGCCTAAATTGACAGCTAGAGATTACCGCCAGCATATTTTTTCAATTTTTTTTTTGACAAAAATTTTGCAAAAAAAGCATGGATTAACCCCTTACCTGTTTTTTTAGCGAAAAAAAAAGTTGTCGCAAATCTTGGAGAATGGCATATAAACTGAAAGGTGGGTCCAAAACAATCCCCTACCTCAAGTTATAGCATAATTGGTAAGCGGGTTTAGCCACAGCACCAGCTTTGGTTTCAAATGTAAAATTTTTGGTTTTTAATTTATGGCCTGTTTAAGGTAGCCAACCTGGTATTTTGACTTATTTCGCCTAAATTGACAGCTAGAGATTACCGCCAGCATATTTTTTCAATTTTTTTTTTGACAAAAATTTTGCAAAAAAAGCATGGATTAACCCCTTACCTGTTTTTTTAGCGAAAAAAAAAGTTGTCGCAAATCTTGGGGAATGGCATATAAACTGAAAGGTGGGTCCAAAACAATCCCCTACCTCAAGTTATAGCATAATTGGTAAGCGGGTTTAGCCACAGCACCAGCTTTGGTTTCAAATGTAAAATTTTTGGTTTTCAATTTATGAGTGGCCCTTTTGAATGGAGTGAGTTCATGGAGGTATTAGACAACTCTAAGTCTACTACCCCAGGAACAAACAGAGTGAGTTATAGAATGATTCAGAAATTGGGCACGGAAGCAAAACAAAATTTGTTTTCTGTGCTCAATAATGCATGGATGGAAAATGAAATACCAGATAAATGGAAAGAAAGCAGAGTGGTTGCAATACTTAAGAAGGACAAACATCCTGAATTGGCATCAAGTTATAGGGGTATATGTATGTTGAATGTTTTGATGAAATTGGTGAATGGTATGCTGAAAGGAAGGATTGATAGATTTGTGAATGAGAATAACTTGTTGCCAGAAACTACGTATGGTTTCAGAAAGAACCACTCTGCAGTAGAGTGTGTGGAAAAGTTTGTATGGGAAGTGAGAAAGGATAACAGAAAGATTGTAGCGGTATTTTTGGATGTTCAGAGGGCTTATGACTATGTGGTTCCGAGGAAGTTGAGCCAAGTTCTTACAGACTTGGGGTTTCCGAGGAAATGAATTGAATGGATATATGCGTTTATTAGTGAAAGGAGAATAGTTATGAATGGAAAACTTTTAGATTGAGTGAGGAGGTGAATTTAGGACTGCCGCAAGGTAGTAAAATTTCACCGACTCTCTTCAATCTTTATACGCGGGAGATACACCAGATCAGCGATAGCGATCTAATCATCCTGCAGTTTGCAGATGATATCGTTATCGTTGCGAAAGGTAGATCTCCTGACGAAGCGATTCAGCGAGCACAGCATGGTGTAAATCAGGTTGTGCTGAAGCTTAAGAGCTTAAACCTTAGAGTGAATGTGAGCAAATGTAATTGTATGAAATTTCGAATGGGACCACAAAGAGTGTTAGATATTAGAGTGGAGAGTGATAGAATTGAACAAGTGAATGTAGTTAAGTATCTGGGTATTTGGATCGATCGGCACATGAACTTTAAGAAACACATGGAGTTCCTGGCCGATGAGTGTAAGAAGAGACTGAATGTGATCAAAAGAGTGAGCAAACCGAAATGGGGAGCTCACCCTGGTGTGACTGGCATGTTACGAAAGGCTTTAGTTTCCACAAAAGTTGCGTATGGAATAGGAGTGTATGGTGATGGTTCTGTAGTTGGTTTTCGTAAGTTGATGAAAGTCGAGAATGAATGTGTGAGAGTGGTATTGGGGGCGATAAATTCGACTCCAATCCACTGTCTTTATTCGGAAGTTGGTGCTACACCTCTTGATTTTAAGAGAGAGAGAGAGAGTAGATCACAGTACGTGAGATAGTGAGAATGAAGACGAACCAAAATCAACTAATTGAGGAAATGTTGACAAGGTTGCAAAGTCAACCCCCTTTTAAGAAAACCTATAAGGCCTCCATTTTGAGCGAAAACTTAAACGAGTTTTCTTCAATTGGAAACATTGGCCGGGGGGTGAAGCCTGCTAACCTTGTAGTGTGTTTGGAATTTGGGAAACTTAGTAAGAATGAAATGAATGAAACCTAGTTAAAAGACTGTGGTTGAGTGTGAAAATGACGTATCATGCATATTTCGCTGTTTATACAGATGCTAGTGTAAATGAATATGGATGTGGAATAGGAGTGTTCGGGCCTGTGATTGACTATGAGAGTTCTGTGAAACTGGAAAACAGCATCTGTATAATGAATGCTGAGTTGATTGGGATGTATGAAGGTATCAAGTTGGGAATAAATGAGAGGAAAAGGAGGATAGTAATATTCTCCGATTCCAAGAGTGGAATGATCTTGCTACAAAATGGAGGTGGTAGCCAAGGCAATGTGTATGTGGACATGATATATGGGCTAGTGAAAGGAAATCAGTGTGAGGTGTCAATTCAATGGATACCATCGAATTGTCTGATCACTGGGAATGAAAGGGCCGATACGTTAGCGAAAAGGGGAAGCATGAATGAGCAAGCCATTGTTTATGAAAGGAAGGATGCAAGGGATGTACTTAGGATGTTTCAGCAAATGATCTGGCATAAATGGGAGTGTGAATATGAGAGTAAAAGTCAAGTGAAAGGCCAAAAGTACAGAGAGCTAGTGAGTATTCCTTTGAGAAAACCTTATTATAAGGGCCTCAAGGGAAGTACTAGAATGATAAGAATGATTGAAAGGATACGAATGAACCATGGCAATTGGAAGGAATGCTTGTTCAAACGTCGTCTGAATGGAAATAATTTGTGTGAAAGATGTTGTGTGGTGGAGGATATTGAGCATTTGATTCTGGTGTGCCCTAAGTACGACCAGATCAGATCGCAATTCAATACCCTCTTGAGTGGAAGACGATTGAATGAAATCTTAAAATTAGATAGAATGGGAATTAAAGATGTGTATGAGTTTATCAGAATGAGTGGAATAGAAGTGTGAAAGTGGTGTGAATGAGTCGATCTAAGAATGAGAATTTGTGTGAATGGACAAGTTTTATTTATGTTGAAAAGAAATTTTTTAACATTTTACTATTCTTCTTTCTTTTTGGTATATCCTTCTTTGATTCATATTAATTTTAATTTTTACGTATTTATATTTATTTTTTTGGAGATTCACATTTTATGTATTTTTTCTATTTATTTATTTTATAAAATTTGTTATTAATTTGTAAATTGCAATTGATCGGCGATATGGCTCCAATGAAGGAGCTAAGCCATAAATAAAAAAAAAAAAAAACATCAAAGATATCTTGGGTAATGTATGAGGAACATCCAACATTAACAACATACTTATTGGTGGAGTAATGGTTACGATGCCGACGTTGGACGAGTGGGTGAGGGACCGATCCCGGTCAGAGTCAAAAGTTTTTTCTTCAAAAATGTTAAAGTTTTTCAATTTATTTAGAAAAATTAAGAAAATTGAAAATTAAACTGGAAAATTTGAAACAAAAATGAAGAAAATTAAAATAATAAAAATGTTCGATTTATTTCTATTATTTTTCCGTATATTAGACCCCTAAATACGCTTCCTAAAAGTATTAAAAAATTTTCATTTAATATCTCCGGGCCAAGATTCCGGTGTCCCGGATTAATTTATTTTATCCGGGGCACAATTTATTTGATCCGGGTTCAGAACCAATTTCCGATTTATAATACATCTTCTGGTTTTTGTTTGCCTGTTACACGATTTTTTTTTCCATATTTTCGAAAATTTTCAAACGCGAATAAAACAAAAACTGTTTGAGCTATTTAACTCAAACTTGCTGTGTGTACTCCGGTCCACCAGAGCTATCATTTTAATAAGTTTCAGTCCAATTGAATCAGCGGTTTAGGAGTTATAAACAACTTCTAATAAAACAAAAACTGTTCGAGCTATTCAACTCAAACTTGCTGTGTGTACTCCAATCCACCAGAGCTATCATTTTAGTAAGTTTCAGTCCGATTGAATCAGCGGTTTAGGAGTAAAAAACAACTTTTAAACCGCTGATTCAATTGGACTGAAACTTATTAAAATGATAGCTCTGGTGGACCGGAGTACACACAGCAAGTTTGAGTTAAATAGCTCAAACAGTTTTTGTTTTATTCGCGTTTGAAAATTTTCGAAAAAATGGAAAAAAAAAATCGTGTAACAGGCAAACAAAAACCAGAAGATGTATTATAAATCGGAAGTTGGTTCTGAACCCGGATCAAATAAATTATGCCCCGGATAAAATAAATTAATCCGGGACGCCGGATAAATTAGAAATTGTGTCCCGGGTATATTAAATGAAAATTTTTAGTACTTTTAGGAAGCGTATTTAGGGGTCTAATATATGGAAAAATTAAAGAAATAAATAGAATATTTTTATTATTTTAATTTTCTTCAATTTTTTCCAAGTTTTCCAATTTAATTTCCAATTTTCTTAGGTTTTCTAAATAAACTGAAAAACGTGAAAATATTTGGATCAAAAACTTTTAGACTTTGACCGGGATCGATCCCACACCTACTCTACACCAAAGACGGCATCATAACCACTACTCCGCCAATTCATAATCAAATTAATGTTGGATGTTCCTCATACATTACCTAAGATATTTTTAAGTTGAAATAATATTTTAATATATCCCCTAAATGTCATATTTATATTATATTTTTTACTCCAACATATAATTGAATTAAATTTCATTAAACCTTATTCAATTGATTAAAAAAAAAGTGTCTAGACCAGTATTCGAACCATAGACCTTCAAGTCCACAGACCGATATCACATCCACTGCTCCACGATTGTATTTACTTTAATTAATACTACTTGTGCTACGTTAAACTGTTCATAAATCGAAGGTAACAATTTTTACACACAACACGAAAATTGGTATCATTCCTAAACCCGTGGCTCGATTAAACTCAAACTTCAGCACGGTACATGTTTTGGGCACACCTTTCAGTTTATATATCACTCGCCAAGATTTGCAACCACTCATTTTTCTCGACCAATAAAATGGCCATTTTGCAAAATTTTTGCCGACAAAAAAATATGAAAAAAACCGCTGGCAGGAAGCTCAAGATATTCATTTAATCGAAATTAGTCAAATACTACGTTTGCTACGTTAAACTGGCCATAAATCGCAAATTACAATTTCCACATACGACACGAAAATTGGTGTCATTCCTAAGCCCGTGGCTCGATTAAGCTCAAACTTCAGCAGGGTTCATATGTTGGTCTCACCTTTCAGTTTGTGTCATTCGGCAGGGTTGGCGACCATTTATTTTTTTGGACTTCAAAATGCACAGGTTTACTACCCCTTGTCTTTTTGTTCGAAAATTTTTTTTGGAACAAATATGCTGGGCGGAAGTTTTGGGTATCCATGTCTTCAAATTTAGTCAAAATAAGACGATCACCACATAAATCTGTCCATAAATCAATAAAAAGCCGGCAACCGTCATTTTTCCCACAAAACGACTATTCCCGCTAAATATGTTGCCATTCCCAGACACATTTTCGATTAGGCTTAAACTTCAGCAGAGTGCATGAGTTGGTTCACCTTTCAGTTTGCTGTCATTTGTTACTTATGTATCGGGTGGTTTTAACCCACAAAAAAGTTTAAAGTTGCCATCAACACATCAGAACACATGGTTATGTGGAACCTAACGTTTTTAAATATATCTGTGTTGTTAAGACATTTTGTAATTTATCTATTTATCCTACACCAGTTTTTACTAAAACATATATGTAGCTTTAAATTAAAATCCGTATTTTTATTTCAAATATAACTTTAAATTTAATTACGATAATTTACATATACCACGTCCATTATTATTCCATTATTTAGCTTGTTGCGGATTCATTTGCATTGGCGGTCTCATCATTCCCATCGGAGGTGGTGGCCCCATCATTGGTCCCATCGGACCCATCATAGGTGGTGGTCGCATTCCCATCATTGGTGGTGGTATTGGTCCATGAGGGCCCATCATCATTGGTGGCATAGGACCACCCGGTTGCATATTCGGAGGCATCATTCCCGGCCTAGGTGGTGGTCCTAGTGTATTTGGTGGCGGAATGGCAACGCCACCTTTTGGTGGTGGAGCAAATGGATTTTGAGCTATTTTACCTGCTTTAAATGCTGCTGTGGTGGCATCAATTAAATGTTGAGCCTTTTCTTCCATCCATTTTTGATAATAAAACTTAACATTATCTTTATGTTTACGTCCGGTACAATGTGTTTTCCTTACACTAGGTGAATCGTGCGTTAAATACGTATCACAATAATCGCAATAATATTTAGGCATTTTATTTAACTGAGGTTATGATTATCTGTAAGTTGAAATGTTAAAAATAAACAATATAACTGATTTGGACAAACTTTCAATACTTACAAATATAAAGAAAATCCTCACTTTTTTTTATATAATGTTTATATTTTTGATTTTTATGTAAACTTTAAAGTGAAGATTAAACAAACCAATTTTGAGTTTTGACAATTATTTTATGCAGGGCTCGAATGTTAATAAAATTAAAAATATACATATATCATTAACCTAAAGTTCAGTGGTAAGTTGCTTCTATTACTATTTTCTTTTACTTAAAAATCTCAAAGAAATGTCAAAACAACATCGATATTAAAATAATGGAAACAACTATTTACGTTTTGGATTTGTCCAAAATATTTCATATCTTTAAAGTGATAGTGTCTGTTTTATAGATTTTCTTTAACGTTTCAAAGTAAAGATTCTGATTTGGTGTTTGGAAAGCAGAAAATGCTTTCTTTATATCATAAATTAGCTTCGGCGAAATGTTCATGTAAGTTATGAAATATCTGAAATAATATTTATAGTTTTTGTAATAAGATATCTAGTGTACGGTTTTACTTACCCTCAGAAATCAATTGGATGTTGCCTAGACGTTATGCATTATAGTATATTTCTAATATTTGTTTACTGTTTTTGAAATGCCCAACAGGAAAGTTTTAATGCGAAACTAAGCAGTACAAATAAGCTATTTCCTGTAACATTATTTTTTTTTTTAATATTGATCTATAAAAAAACAATAAAATACTTCCATTTTAGTTCTTTGATCTCTTCAATATGCGTTATACAAATTCTAGCTAGATGATCTAAATTTGACAGACGAAGTCCATGATTTTCATCACCTTTTTCTCGTCGTTAAATCATTCACATTTTGACTGGGAATTTTTAATCTAGTACCAGAATAAACAAATTTAGTACATTATTTTTATGCAAGTGTCGTTATATAAAATTTTAAATGTAAATTAATATCAAACATTTTTTAATTGTTCTACGAATTTTGATAAATGAATATAATACATATTATTTATGTATTAAATATGTTGTCGATTTATAATTTATAAGTTTAATCTTACAAAACAAACGTTGAAATTTATGTAAATTTTTCAACTTAATTTTATATCATGCAGATAGCGTAACAATCTTTAAAATGAATGTTTTGTTTAAACCGCGAAAAACCTAAATTCGCGGTCAAATCTAAAATACTTCTGCTTGTGATCTTGATCGTACTAGTTCTGTAATTTATTTATTTGTAATTGAAATTTTTTAACGTGTACAAAAATCCTTGTATTTGTTTTATTTTGTGAAAAATTTTTATATTAAGTTAGTTTTGATTTAAAAAAGGAATATTGTTTTTACTGCAGGCCGTTTATTAAAGACTATGGCATCTAAAATTCAATCAAGTGGACAACCCTTTACTGTTTTAATTGAAGGGAATATTGGAAGTGGAAAAACAACATTTTTGAACTATTTCCAAAAGTTCAATGATGTTTGTTTACTTACAGAACCAGTTGAAAAGTGGCGGAATTGTGCAGGAGTTAATTTATTGGTGGGTTTATGTTTTCAATAGATTTATTGCGCGTCTTGAAGTTCATTAACCTTGAGTTTTTTTTATTAACTAGGATTTGTTGTATAAAGATCCCCAACAATGGGCTATGGCATTTCAAAGCTACGTTACGTTGACAATGTTAAATATGCATACGCTTCAAACAGATAAAAGTGTAAAATTAATTGAAAGATCATTATATAGTGCCAGGTTTTGTTTTGTAGAAAACATGTTAAATACAGGAATTCTGCATAAGGGAATGTACAATATATTGCAAGAATGGTATGATTATTTTAAGAACACGACGCCTATTAGAGCTGATTTAATTGTATATTTACGGACAACACCTGAAATTGTTTATGAAAGAATGATACAAAGAGCACGATCTGAAGAAAGTTGTGTTTCTCTAGCATACTTGCAACAGCTACATGAATTACACGAGAATTGGTTAATACATGGACAGTATGAACAACCGACAAGAGTAAGTATACATTTTGAGTAGATACACGATCTCTTAATCTACAGTCCCAGGAAATTTTATTGAAATTGTTGGCTTTTAACGCTTTTTAAAATAAAGTATGTTGTGAAATGGGAATTACAGTATGTGTACACAGAGAAACCTTTTATTTGGGTCCCAGAACAACATGCCGTTGATAGACGCAAATTTTTGTTTTGAAATCGCATAATAATATAAGACATGCGCCAAAAATTCATGATAAGAATGGGGAAGCAAATATACAAAAGATCGGGCATCGGATACCCGTCTTTTATTTAATAAAACCCTGCCGTGTACTCGGCCTGAGTATTGATGTTAGTTTTCTTTCTTTTCTTAATTCAATTCAATCCTGCCAAGAGCTGCAACGTATATTTTGTAAATTTATATTTTAAGTTGCTCGATTAAGTACTGCTCTCGATTGATTAATCGCTTAAATAACTATCCTGTGATTTAAACGGCAAGACAATGCACATTAACCCAATTCCGAGTGCTTCTGAGGCGTAGTAGTCCCGTCCGTCTTGAGAAATCCAACCGACCTGACGAAGGAAGTGTTATGGTATTGCCCTAGGGCAGTTTATGAAACGGGACATGAATCGATGATTAGCACCATACCCGCCGCTACTACAACAACATTCTTCCAGTAATAATAAATCATTTTTTTAAATTTCATTTCAGAATATTCTTGTTCTTAATGCAAACTTGGATCTCAATGATATAGGAACAGAATACAAAAGATCGGAAACCAAAGTATTACAACCAATTTTTGTTGAAAACCCGAAACAAGGAATATTGACTTCGCCTAGCAAAATTGCAAGGTATTAGAGCGAGAGGACCCAATTCTTAAAATTAGTTTTAATTTAAGAAAAAATATACATTTATATACATTGGCTTCAGATCAATTATTCGTTTTTTATTATTGTTCCAGGCACTGAGTATAAATTATTTTCGACTAATAGACGTACACATATAATTATTTATTAGTATTAGTTCAATTCGAATTACTATTTAAAGCAAGTAGTCTTTTTTAATAATGTCTTAAGTTATTCCTATTTTGGACCAGAAACATATTTTATAAATAATTTTCAATTTTGTTAATATAGCTAAATTTTATGCTATTTATTGAAAATGTTAGTTTAAATTTGATAATGCGTTTAAAAATTATTAGAGATGATTCTATAACCTTAATTATAATTTTTGTTTTCGTTTTGCGCTTGAATGAACGAACCTCCTCGATTCAAAATTAAAATTTTTCAGTTATTATTAGTTTATTTTTAGTTACCATATTTGTTCACAATATCACGTGTAATATTTATATATTTTTTTATATTATAGTAAAGAAATGCAAATTTTTTTCATATTTTATACAACGTACTATAATTTAATTTGTTTCAATATCACATTTTAAATTATTAACTGTAATCACAAATATGTATTTATAAAATAATTTAATAAAAATAATAAAATTATTTCTATGAATTTAAAATTAATTTGGGTTCCAAATTCGGAATGTTGATTGTTATTAAAGTTTGGCTGAAAAATTTTTACCTGATTTATTTGACTCAAGGATCATGCCTGCACACATCTGTACGATATCGACAAAAATCTCTTGCACCTAAATTAAGTTGCGTCCAGATTTTTCTGCACCGGTAAAAATGTCCTTAGTTAATTTGAATTGGTTAATTGAGCAGCCTATGCCCACGATCATGCGTTTATATAGGCGTCGTACACAGACAGCAAAATAATAAAAGGTCTATCGACAAATAAAAATTCAAAACTGATCTGAAATTCTCAGATGTGAAAAAACCAAGAACCGCGATTCTTTTCAACAAACACCTGAAAATATTTCCGTTAAATGAATTTATCTGCAGAGA
The DNA here is from genome assembly GCA_963693315.1 of Diogma glabrata. Classification (NCBI taxonomy): domain Eukaryota; kingdom Metazoa; phylum Arthropoda; class Insecta; order Diptera; family Cylindrotomidae; genus Diogma; species Diogma glabrata. Next base: position 285,074,332 of record OY856188.1, read on the forward strand.
TCTTACAACGGTGGAGATAGAAATTCATCTTCCTCAACTTGGATTTCGTAAATTCGTTTTAGGTTGTGCGTACTTTCGGGGAACACACGCGTGGTGGTAAAACTCATCAAGTATTGCAATAATATCCACTACAACCTCATAATAGCATGTGGTGCTATCTCTCATCACACCGTGTAAGGAAGTAGCAACACCAATGCAAAAGGTGAGTAGCTGCTTCACTTTTTGAACACAAACAATATGTTTCTTGCACACATAGCTAGTGCGCTTTCTACTAGAAATGCAATCAGAAGCGATGCTCTTGACCTACTTGGACCGACTTAAAGACTGACAACCATCTTTAGAACTGGCATGTTTCGAAATAAGCTTCTATGTTTGATCATGTTTTTATATGTTTCAATATAAATCACGTCGTATAAAAAATACCATGAATCATTCTTCCATATCTCATAAGTCTGTTCATAGCAAGCTTTAGCCTTGCCTACATTACTCAGATGTGGAGGAAAACTAAAACCGTTTTTATATCCAAGCTATGATACAAAGAATAATTAGATATGCTTGACAGTTTTTTTCTCACTCTTTCATTTGTTTGACGTCACTGCGTAATATTTTACAAGTAGAACTAACAACAACAAAATATAAAATTGGTTATATTTTTTGGCACCTAGTGACGTCACGCAAAGAAAGAGAAAATAAAGAAAAAAAGTTGCGAGCATATTTTATTATTCTTTGTATCATGATCCAAACCAGGTAAACAACGAAACGAAGCAAAATCGTATTAAAAACAACAGACTATTACATTCGTCATGTATGTCTTAAACAAAACCTTCTCAACTCTAGTCAGCACAGACAGGGACAAGAGACAAGTATATCTACTAAAAAGTCGTTGGGAGCGAAGAAATTGGGAGCATCCTATTCTACAAGGAGGGTATGTCCGTTTATAGACATACAAGGAGCCTTCGATAATGTTCACTTTATTGTTATCATTGAAATGGCCACAAACGGAAAATAACGGCTAAACTAGGTGATTCTTCAGTATCTGTTACAGCATCTAGATACTCAAATGGACGTGCTGCTCTCTCCACTGCTTTGGTTAATAATACAAGAAAGGAAGTAAAATCACACATTACTAATTGACAATAGTCTTAGATCAACCTAAAACCTTTTTTAATTCGTCAAGAAAGGTGTGTAGAAGTACTTTAAACCACTTGTAGTTTCCGGACTTGGCACGAAAGTGGCCGATTTTTTGATTTTTGGTCAAAAATAAAAAATATTCAATATCTCGGGAGAAAGTTAATGAATTTTCATAAAAATAGGTAGGGGGATTTTTGGGTCGCTGATTATGATTTTAATGTCGAATTTTTCCAGAGCACCCTCAAAACTGCAAAAACTACCCCTTTTTAGGGTATTTTTTGCTATTTTGTGGACGTAAAGCTAAGATTATAAATAAATGCAATTTTCAAGAATATTTAAGAATTTAAATTTATTTAGTTATATGCCAAAATTGGGTCAAGTGGGCTAATAAAAGGGGGTTAAAACTACCCCCGAAATAATAAAAAGTTTAAAAAAAATGATATGAAAGTTACTTACTTTTTATTTTTTAATAACGTATTAAAAAATTTTTCAATGCAATTTTATTTAGGGAATGAAAACTACCCCTAAAACGAAAAAATTATAAAAAAGGTTATTAAATTTTTTTTTTAAGATTTATGTTTTATAATCGATAAACTAGAATTATTTTTAGTTACAAAAATTGTTTCCCTTCCCCACCTCTGATACTCGATTAAAATAATCACGCTGAAAGACTACAGTTCTACACTTTGTTATTTGAACCGCAAAAGGATGGGCCGCTGTTGCAGCTCTGGTATGCAGGCCTCGGAAAATTGATTTGATCTCTTCAGAAAACCGTTCATCCATAACGTATTTATAAAAAATCGTTAAATCAGCAACATTTCTCCTGTGCTGCAATGAATCAAGCTCCTTAGCAAGATCAGAGTTACCAATCAATTTAATAGCTCCACACTGCACAGTATCAAGGCATTTCAAACTTGTTACCTACGGCCCCCCCTAGTTGAAAAGACGTCCGATGATGCACCATCAACGTCCGATGATACATCGAAATTTGCGATCAGCTATGAAGCTGTAACCAAGAAAGAAGTTGCTCATCTATTCCATAGCATCTCAACTTGCATATTAGATTGTTGTGCCAAATGGTTTTCTTTTGGTAAATGTAGAAATAACAATGTGAACAACGATGTATTTTTCATGTAATCATCTCTTTTACTCCTTCTTTTAGTTAATATTAAAAATATATGTATAGCAGAATTTATAAAAATAATATTAGTCCCCGTTTGATATTAAATCAAAAATAATTGATTGTGCTTAGAGTCCGTGATTTATTTTTAAAAGCAATTATTTATTTGATCTCAGTTCGTAATTTTTATAATTATAATATCGATTCGGGATCTAAAATTAAAAATATAAATTAAACTCTAACTTTAGAGTTATTTAAAAAAAAAATGAAATAAAAGAAATAAAAATCCATTTAGTCAGCCGTGAGCTATAAATTGAAAAAAAAATAGAATTTTTACAATTTCAAGATTTGTTATGTTAAAACAAAAGTTTATAATAAAATTGAATTAGTTAATTTTGGAAATAAAAAACAAAATTTTTCTTTTGTTTTATTCAATTAAATGGTCTTTGATGTTATTCAGCGATACTGTCGTAATAGAAAATTTAAACAGCAAAAAAAGAATATATGAAATTAATGAAGCACAACATTAATGTTGTGCACAACAAAGAATAAAAATAAATAAAAGAAAAAGAGGTTTTTCGCTCTGTGTAGCTGGAAAAATAAAAGTGTTCGTGTTTCACCGTCATCAACTGTTCCTGTTTGTGGAAAATTTTATTTGAGAATAAGGAATTTTGTAGTCGACATACCAGGACGAAAGTCGCTACCAACGTTCAACATTGATGTCAACAAATTAACTATAATAAGCTGAGTTTCTGTTTATTTTGACTATTACTAAATTCTTTGAATTTTGTTTTTTTGAAATATATTGAGACCATCATGGTCTGCTAGATAAACCTTTATTAGAGATTTTTCTTAGTACCGCGCATCAGGCCGTTTCATTCAAGTATCATTTTAAAATTAAATAACCCTTGGACAAATAGATACCGTATGTTTCTATATTAATTTATAATAGTACGGTTAAAGAATCAACGGTAGTAGTTCCAAAAATAAGAATACCACAAGTAGTGGAACAAGTGGCGGTCACCCAGCCCTCAACAAAAGCACAACTAAAGCAGGGCGTAGATTTTTTTTAGTAGCAACAAATTGTTGGTCATAATGGATTATTTTAAGAAGTGGTAAGTGGACAGATATGTGTCCAATACCGAATCAATAAGAAAAACCATCGCTGAAGCTCGGTAAGCAATTGGATAAGTCGCTACAGAGTACAAATAGAAACTCATACAGGCAAGCTGCCTATAAGATTTGCGACCAAACACGACGGTATGTACCAACTTTTTAGTATTTGTTAAGTGACATGTTTTACAATAACAAATCCGAATGATATTAGAGAAATTTCTAACAGATTTTAAATAATATACTCCACTTTGGGCGCCAATTTGTAATGGATCTTTAAAAGACAGGTGAAATTAACCCAAAATGAACGTGAAATTACAAACACAGTAGCAATCCATTTAGTTTGGATTAACTATCATTCTATATCTTTAACATTATTAAGTTAATTTAATTGTCTTAAGTGCGATTGTATTGTGTGTTGAGTGGCATAGTTGTTAGCAAGCTGGACTTCGAACTCGGCGGAACCGGGTTCGACTTCCATCTAGGTACCCTAAAACTAATACATTTTTGGTTGATAAAACTCTTTTTATGTACTACAGATGGTGAAAGCATAGCTTTCGAAATGCGTATATAGTAAAAAATAAAAAATAATAAAACTCAGTAAACAAGAATAGTGCTTTTTCATTCATTAGTTTTAAAAAATTGTAAAACTAATTCAATAAATTAGTCTTCAATTTAAAATCAACCATAAAATTGAGTGATTTGATAAAATTTATAATAATTGGACCTTTGTTACTACTATATAAATTAATAAAATCTGCCCGGGATGCAATTTCCCCTTAACGAATCTTAAATTTGGGAATCTCATACGTTTTTTCTCTAAATTTATCCTAACATCCCAAAGGGGAAAAAAGAATAATTAAACAAAAATTAATATATCTATAATCTAAAAATACCTTAAATTACAACTGTTGATTGGTGATTCACTTCCAGCGTTGTTTTTAATTTTCAAAGTTTAATTTTCAAAAACTCAGCAGCATGAAATAGATCCTTTCGAGCGAGGTTTCTGGCACATAAAACTATTATTCGTATTTTTTGTGCCCCATTGCGGCGTGAATATTCCAATTTGTTTGTAATTCAAATAAAAATTATAAGTTGCTTTACGAACCAACATTTATTATACTATTTAATTAATAATAATTAATTATTTTCTTTACTAATGATCTTATAAATCAAGACGAATTATTTAAAAATTTCTGGTTTATATAAATTTATAACATGGAGTATGAAAAATTGGATGAAATTTGTAGCTAAAATCCACTGCGTATGAAACTTAATTTGATACGTTTAAAATAGATACAGTAACTTTAAATACATTTTGATATTACATTGATTGATATCTTACGAGGTATTTTATGTATATCTTGAAATTACCTCTTTCATTTTTTTTTTTAATTAAAACTCTATTGATATCAATATCGCACAATTATGATACACCGCATAATGTTAACAATTAAAAAAATCTATATCAAAAAAAAACTGTATTGTTTTTTCCTTTAATCCAAATCAGAATGAATGTTGGAAAAATCGAACAAAATGTGTTTCTTGTTTTACATCTTCTCGTAAAAAAACAAATCGTGTAATACCAAAAATTCAACAAAGATTAGCAACGACATCTGTTCGTCAGAATTGGAAATAAAATTGAGTACGTTCGTTTGCTTCTTATAGTATATTCAAAATTTAACTAGCAGTTAAGTTTTAGAAAATTTTAAAATTATTATTAATGTAAAAATGAACGGAAACTAATGAAATACATTTTTACTGAATTAGAAAACGAAGATGAATTTGGTTTTATTATTGTTTTGCGATTATTGCGAACGTTACAAATTAATACAGATGAGGGGGGCTCTTGTTGGTAGGCTACGTTCCTATATGAAACATATACGACACAAAAAAAAATTATTTTAATTAAAACGTACAATTTTAAAAACGAACCTTAATGTTTTGTGTACTTACATTTTGTATATTATTTTTCATGTATTTCTTCGTGTTTACCTAAAAATTCATTATCTTACAAACAATAATCATACAAACTAAAAAAATAGATTTTACATTATTTATTATATATTTTAATTGGAAATTAGTTTTTATCATCTAATAATTTTTTTTAATTCACCAAAAACATTCAAAAGCTTCTTTTACACTTATTTGTTTTCCAAATATTATATTTGATTTAAAATCAACAAAAAAACAATTAAATTCCGTAAATTTTTATATTAATATATAAATTGTTATATAAAAAATGAGACAACTAAAAATACAACATTATTAAAAAAAAATACAAATCAGAAATGTTGATTTTTAATCCATTAAAACTTATAGTTTCATTTTTAACTTAATCCAACAATATAAATTAGTAAAAAAAAAATCATAAATTAAAAATAATAAGTTTTCTAAACGAAAAAAAATTTTGCTTTGAAAAAATAAAAATTAGTTTAGTTCCAACTCATCTTGTTTGGATATTAGGTACATTGAAATTGTTGGATAAAAGAAAACAAAACTAGAGATGCTGAAGAAAGTTGAGTTTTTAACATTTAGATCCTATATTTGCCGTATGACCGATTAACAACGTAAACGATCCCAGAATCATGCTCATTTCTCGTGACTATGAAATGCTAGAACACGAGAGCGTAGCTTGACAAAAATAAAAATAATTTTTTAATCATAGTGGACGACACTCAAAGTTTTTGAATGAATGAATGTTAAAATTTTTTTCATAAACTGTTACAATGTTAATGTTTTTGGCTGCTATTTGCTGTGCAATAATAAATTTTTTAGGAAAAAATTTGTTTGAAATAATTTTAAAAAAGTCTTAAAAATTTTTTCGGTCAATCGTTTTACTCTCACCAATAGTGTTCCGTATAAAAAACGGAACCCTAAAAAGATGATGATTTACATTTTTAAATGAATGTTTATATCTGTTTTGCCCAAGGTTTTATTTATTGGATTTTTTATTATTTCATTACGCACCAGTGCGTCATAAATATATTAGGTTACATATGGAATTTTATCATATTAAATAAACAAAAAAACCATACGTCGTTTGGATTACAATATGCATTGTACTTCAAGAGCGGGGTTAAAATGCTTTGGATAGAACAATTTACAATCGATATTTTTTTAAATTTAAAAAAACTAACAGATTTAGTGTTATTTGTTCTTGTCAGTGTTTACCGTGATGCATTTTTTCTTTATGATTAATCTAAGACTTTAAAGCAATGAGTTTACAAATTAATAATAACAATTGTTTCGAATAGAGAGCAAATGCTGTAATATTAAATGCTAATGAGAAATGATGTGCAATGAGTAATGACTAGTCTTAATTTTTACATAATATTAATATCAGGTAATAATAAAATATCCAACAAAAGTGATAAACACCTGACAAGCCTTTTTACACACTTTTATTTAACTTGGGGTTTGACAGTTGTGTTAGTTACTATTTTATGATCAATTTTTCAGTAACTTCCCATTATGAGATTAGTCCCAAATTTAAAAGACAAGTTTCTTGAAGCAGTCTACTTTTTACGTGTTTCTAAAAGTTTTAAACCAAAAAACTTAATAAAACTGGAAAAAAATTCAAATTTTTCTCCATTCTATAAATGCTTCAACAATACTACCGAAATCCATATTTTTTTTAAAACAAAAAGTGCTGTGTAATAGGGTTTTGAATATGTGTCACAACAACACACAAATGCCTTTTAAGACCTAGGTCCCACAACAACTGACGTACCAAGGTGTTGATGAACGCTTTTTTTAAACCTCTGCGGGTTAAAGCCACCTGAGACTAAGGGTTCCGGCAAACAATTCCATTTGTATGCAGTTCGGACAAAGAAGCCTTTCTGCGATCTGCCAGTATGACAGCGCGGGATCTCGACCGTTTCACTGGTTGCTGTAGCCGATTGCCGAGTGAAACGGGGGTGAGAATAAGTTTGAGGCATGATGCCGCTGATTTCATCTGAGCATTGTTGATGACGATATTTGTAAAAAACAACGAGGTCAGCAACAGTGCGACGATGTTGTAGGGAATCAAGTTTTGATGTCAAAGCTTGATCACCCACAATTCGTATAGCCCGCTTTTGAACAGAGTTCAAGAGGGCCAAGATGGAAACAGAAGCAGCACCCCAAACTTGACAACAGTACTACATACAGGGACGAATATAGGACTTATAAACATGGAGCAATTGGTATGGAGTGAAAAATGTTTTGCATCTATTTAGGAGGCCGAGTTTTTTAGACGCGCTTTTTGCCATCGCCATTACATGATCGTTCCAGAGTAGGTCATTTGAAACTGTGCCACCCAATAAACGAATGTTTTTACATTCACCTATTGGTTCATCACACATACTGAATAAAATATCTTTGGGGAACTCGGTCTTTGATCTGGAAACAATCAACAGCTGTGTTTTGGTAGTTGAAATTGACCAGGTTTTGGTCACCCCAATCGGCGACTTTTTTTGGTTTTTATTCACGTTTATGGCATCGTCTCTCCAGGCGGGATTAATTCGTTCGTGCATTTAACCTTTTGAAGGAAGGGGCTCGAACGACTTGTGCAGAGTACTATCATCTGCAAAACTATTTATTGGGTTGCTGGTGATTTTCAACAATTCCTTGATATAAATCAAAAATAGGGTTGGGGACAATACTGAGCCTTGAGGTACACCAGCGTTAATTAGTTTAGACTCAGAAGAAAATCCGTCTAAGGAAACCGAAATGTATCGTTTGGATAGAAAATTTTGAATCAGCTTCACAACATTGGGATGAAAACCATACGCAACGAGCTTGTTGATTAAGTTGGCATGCCAGATTCGATCGAATGCTTTGGAGATGTCTAAAGGATAACGTATGTTTCACCACCTTTATCAAGTATGCTGTTCCAGCAATGCGCTACATAGTTTAATAGATTGGTAGTTGATCTTTTGTTTCGAAAACCGTATTGGCCGTCGGATATTAAATGATTTTCTTTCAGAAATTTTGAAATATGTGTATTAATATAATGCTCGTAGACATTGGATAGGACCGATAGTAAAGCTATTGGCCTATAATTTCGAGATATCGGATTTTGGTCCCTTTTTGGGGACGGGCTGGACATTTGCCAACTTCCAGCATGAAGGAAATATACCAGATTTGTAGGATTGGTAGAATATTTTAGTCAAAGTTGGTGCAAGTTCTTTGAAATAATGGGTGGAATATTGTCCATTCCTGAGGCTTTGTTGATGTTTAACCCCTTTAAAAGTTTAGCAACTATTTTGGGTTTGAAGTGAAGTTATAAACTGATTGATCTATTTCCAGCGTAAGAATTCTGCTAATACTGGGTATATCATTATAATCGAAGACATATCAACAAAGACAAGATCGTCACACAAACAAGAGATTAGACAAAAAAATAGAACAAATGAAAATTAACATAAACAAGAACGTCCTGTTAAAAGAGAACGAACGAATACAAAAAAAACAAATGAAAATACACGAAGACAAGCGCACTATTAAATAGAGAGCGGACGAAGAAAAGAAAGAAAGAGAAAATCAAAAAAGACAAGACGCGTCATATTGAAGAGAATGGACGAAAAAATGAAGAAAAAGCGATTCAACAAGATTCAATTCGAAAGAGTCATGTAGAAAAAAGGCCGAAAGAAAAAACCGAAAAAGGAAAATCAACAAAGACAAAGGCTTCGTCCTTTAATTCTTGCAGTTGCTCGTCTGATAATTTATTATATTCTTCAAATTTTTGAATAATGGTTTTTATGTTTTTCTTGTATATTTCTTTACAATCAGCATATACTAATTCTTCTTCTTCGTTTCTCCAAGGTAAGAAAAGCATAAGTAATATTCTGAATCTTTTTCATTTTAAAAATTACAGTATCTATGATATAAACATGGGGTTTCTTTCGTTTTTCGTAGATTCATTCGTTAATTTATACATGTTTCTGTTTTTGTCAAAGTCTTTTGCACCACTATTGTCACAGTTTTGTGGAGCGTATTCATCTGTTCTGTTTTTTGTATACAGAAGTTTTTTCGTATGTCATGCCATAAAATCAGAAAACGTGTTTAAGATGCTTTGGTCTCTTGCTGTATTGCTCGATATATTCTCTAACAATGTTAGTACTGTCTTTCAGTTCGTTCAGCTAATTCTCTTTCATTTTTTTAAGCACGGGTCTCTTTGGTAAATTTATGTTTAGAAATTCCTCTTTCAGGCTGAACCCAATCATTGGATGAGATACAAATTCATTTGCGGCGTGTTATGCCATAACTAGACTAGAATGAATGTGAATGTTCATCCGAATCGTCACTAGTTTGTTCATCTGAATCGTCACTACCCGATTCCTCACTAGATTGTCCATCCGAATCGTCACTATTTTTTTCCTCCTCTAATACTTTTAAGTATTGTTGTGCTTCCTGTAAAACAAATGTACACAAGATTATTCGTATTAAAATACGTCAAGGGGTTGTTGACTTCTTACTGTTGGGGGTATCGATTTTAGGTATATTTGCAAACTGATGTAGTTTTCAACTTTATCTTGGTATATTTGATTTGATAGAATGAATGTGAATGGCAGCATTACTTACTGATTGCAATTTCCCTCATTGTTTTATCATTCTCCCTACTCTGTTTACAGCTTCTGTCATCGTAGTTACCATTCCAATATCACTTTTCAAACAATACTGGAATATATACGTAACAGCTGTTGCATACGGTTCAAGGTTGAATTGTAAAACTGTATTTACTATTATTATATTACTAATACTTCATTACTTTTTAGGTCGGGTTATAAATGGAGCATTTTAATGCTTACATAAATCGCGATTGTCTTAATGTTTAGAAGCATGATTTCAAACAATTCAGTATTTCTTGTTTTACTTTATTAAATCGTTTGTGCTTTAATATTCTTCAAAATTTCTTTAATATCATCAGATGTTGATTTTTTGGAATAGGTAGTAGAATTTGTGTTTTTGGACGAACACACTTGGGTGGGGTACATACAGCGACATTCAGATTAGGTTTGCCCCTGTAATAAGTCTGATTACTTTCATCAAACTCGCATGTACTCGCACTGTTGGGGGTAATTTTAGGTATATTCGCAAACTCCTAATGTAGTTCTCAACATTATCTCTAGCAAACAAATATTTAAATCCTTTCTTTTCAGTTTTTTCCAAATTTTTTTTTTCTTTATCATATAAAAGTATCAATCTCTTCAAACAAATTTCCTGTACAATAGGTTTATCCTTAAGATAGAGCATACCATGAACCGCTTATTTGATATTCGTTTTCGGAAATAATCAGTCGCATAATTATTCTAAATGCTTCATTTTTATTTGTGATATACATTATAAATGGTAAAGATCAGTTGTTAAAAAACTCTGAACACAAAACCGAATCGATTCTAATGAGAAGAGCAGAATCTCTTTTTAGCATTGCCAAAGCTTCTAAGACTGTAATTACCTTTACCTGCTTTCACTACTTTTCTGGTTCCGCCATTCATTAATTTTTAACTGTATAATCAGCTCTGGTGAAGCGGATTCTGTGGCTGTTATCGCGTAAAACAATGTAGGTAAACCGAATTATTGCGAACGTTCGTTTCCCCGCTTTTCTGCATATGCAGGAGTTGATCTTATATTTCTCATGAATTGATATAACGTATTGTTTGAGCACAGGGCACGAATTTTTAAATATTTTTGATTTAATAATTTTTCAAGATTTAAATCTCTCCTGACCATTGCCTATTGGCAGTTCATGTCATGTTTTAGATGTTCCCTGAAACTCTACGAAGATAATTTCTATTCGGTTAAGGTTCTCGGATATCATCTTCATTGATGCAAAAGTCATCCTCTTCGACGGCTTTTTCATTACATAAAATCCGGTTTCTGGTTCAAGTGTCTTTTCAACTTGATTTGTACAACTGAAAAATCGTCGAATATTTTCGATAAACTTGAACCATTTCATCAACATCTCTAATGATTTTATCGAACAAAATTCTGAAGAAACAATCAATTTTGTGTTTAGACAGATTTACATGGAACGAATCAAAATAAGTTAAAGAAAAAGTTGATAAACCAAGTTTATATCCTTCTTTAATCACCACACTAAAAATGAGGATGTTAATCAAAGTACATATTAACAAAAGTTAATGTTATAAAAAAGCAATCGAACAGGATGACTTTTGCAGTATTGAAGATGATATAAAGAAACTTAACCGAATAGAAAATATCATCAACGAGTTTTAAGAACATCTAGAACATGACAATGGTCAGGAAAGATTTAAATCTTGAAAAATTATTATATCAAAAAAATTTAATAAAAATTATTCCTCCTATTCAGAGCAAAAAACCGACATCAAAAAAAAATTTGAGCTTTATGAAGAGCTAACGATTCTATAATTAACAGGTGGAGATTTCTACGTGTACGACCAAAAAATAAATTCGCTAACAAAAAATTAAATTTCAGATTAAGCATTACGACCGTCAATATTGTACACCGACATCTGTATTGTTTAAAGTTTCACTGAAAAATGAAAGCAATTTAAACAGCGCTGAAATAACTGCTATTAGAATGGTTTGTAATCTTTCAAATTATGACGGTAGCAGATGTTCGAGGCGAAAATAAAATTCGTGCGCTGTGCTCAAACAATACGGTATATCAATTCATGAGCAATATAAGATCAAGTCCTTCATATGCAGAAAAAGCGGGCAAACGAACGTTGGCTTCGACAATTCGGTTTACCTACATTGTTTTACACGATAACAGTCTGAATCCGCTTCAACAGAGCTGATTATAGAGTTAAAATCAATGACAAGAGAAACTAGTAAAGCAGTGTAAAACAGGAAAAGGTAATTACAGTTTTAGAAGCTTTACCAATGCCAAAAGCGGATTCTGCTCTTCTTCGGTTTTGTGTTCAGAGTTTTTTAACAGCTGATCGTCAACTTTTATTACGTAGTCACAAATAAAAATGGACCATTTGGAGCAGTGTAAAACAGGAAAAGGTAATTACAGTTTTAGAAGCTTTGACATCGCCAAAAGCATTCTGGTCTTCTTTGGTTTTGTGTTCAGAGTTTTTTAACAACTGATCGTCAACTTTTATTACGTAGTCACAAATAAAAATGGACCATTTGGAGATAATTATGCGACTGATTATTTCTGAAGGCGTGAAGGGGTTCATTAGGGGTTCACAGTATGACCATATGATCATGGTATGCTGTATCTTAAAGATGCAGCTATTGCGATGTTTAGTACAAGAAATTTGTTTGAAGAGGTTGAAACTTTTATTGATAAACATATTACATGCGAGTTTGATGAAAGTCATCAGACTTGTTACAAGGGCAAAACAAATCGGAATGTCGATTTATGTTCCCCAACTTTGGGTCCGAAAACACAAATTCTATTACATATTCTAAAAAATCAATATAATGATGGTACATATTCAAGAAAATTAAACCACAAATGATTTACCACAGTTAAACAAGAAATACTGAATTATTTGAAATCATGCTTCTAATCTTAAAGATAGCACAATCGCGATATGTGGAAGCATTAAAATGCTCCAGTCATAAGCCGACTGTTTCTTATAAATGAAGAAGTAATGAAGTATTAGTAAATAGATATAATAAAATTATACGTGATGCATGGAAAGAAAATCCAGATTTACAATGCATACTTGAGTCGTATGCAGCAGCTATTGCGTGATATTGGAATGATAACTACGATGAAACAAGCTGTAAATAGGGAGAATGATAAAACAATGAGGGAAACATTACGATCAGTAATACTTTTATTAATTCTACTCTAGTTAGGGAACAGCAAGTCGCGGATAAATGGTTATCTCATCCAATTAACACAAATTTACCATAGGGACAAACTGTTTAAAAACTCTGAAAGATAATTACCTGAATTGACGAATATACTAGAGAATATATCGAGCAATACAGAAATAGACCAAAGCATGAGTGAACAAATCTATGAAAAACGAAAGGCAAACCGTTATTATTATAGATAATGTAATTTTAAAATGGAAAAAGATTCAGAAAATTATTTCCGAGATAAAGTTATGCTTTTCATAGCTTGGAGAAACGAAGAAGAAGAATTAATATATGCTGATTGTAAAGAAATGTATATAAGAAAAGCATAACAATTATTCAAAAATTTAAGTAAAAGGCAAACATATTGTGTAAAACTGCATACAAAATATAAAGTACAACTGAAAAGAAAAGATTTAAACAAATATACCAAGATAAAGTTGAATACTACATTAGTGAAAGTGAAAAATAGTGACGATTCGGATGGACAAACTAGTGACGATTCGGATGAACAAACTAGTGAGGAACGAACTACTAACTACTGACGATTCGGAACAAACGATGAATCTTCGGAACACCAAAATACCGATAGCCGATCTTCATTTGTACTTAAAAGACCGCGAAGGTAACTTACAACCAATTATTCTCTATTTAAATTAAAAAATATTTTTTGTCATTTTAGGACATTTTATAAATATTGGATTCATAAATATTGCAGAGGAAAAGGAAAACATATTTTGTAAGACTGCATACAAAATGTTAAGTAAAACTGAAAAGAAAAGATTTAAACAAATATACCAAGATAAAGTTGAAAACTACATTAGGAGTTTGCAAATATACCTAAAATCGTTACCCCCAACAGTAAGAAGTCAAGAACCACTAGATGTATTTTAATACGAATAATCTTGTGTACATTTGTTTTACAGGAAGCACAACAATACTTAAAAGTATTAGAGGAGGAAAAAAATAGTGACGATTCGGATGGACAAACTAGTGACGATTTGAATGAACAAACTAGTGAGGAACAAACTACAAACTACTGACGATACGGAACAAACGATGAATTTTCGGAACACCAAAATACCGATAGCCGATCTTCATTTGTACTTAAAAGACCGCGAAGGTAACTTACAACCGACTATTCTCTATTTAAATTAAAAAATATTTTTTGTCATTTTAGGACATTTTATAAATATTGGATTCATAAATATTGCAGAGGAAAAGGAAAACATATTTTGTAAAACTGCATACCACCACAGTAAAAATGAGGATGTTAATCAAAGTACATTTAACAAAAGTTAATGTTATAAAAAAGCAATCGAACAGGATTGCAGTATTAAAGATGATATAAAGAAACTTGACCGAATAGAAAATATCTTCAACGAGTTTTAGGAACATCTAGAACATGACAATAAGTCTTTCGAAGAGAGATATGGTTAAAAGTCTAGAAGAGCATGACATTTACTGTTGTGTCGGTATTTTCCCCTCGGACCTTGAAAATCTATGGAAGGGCTACGCAAATTCCCAACAGACCGTACCGATATCCGCAGCTGGTCGGTCAGGAAAGATTTAAATCTTGAAAAATTATTAAATTAATAAATTTAATAACAATTATTCCTCCTAGTCATAGCAAAAACTGATATCTAAAAAATCATTTGAGCTTTATGAGGAGCTAGCGTTTCTACAATTAACAGGTGGAGATTTCTACGTGTACGACAAAAAAATAAATTCGCTAACAAAAAAATTAAATTTCAGATTAAGCATTATAACCGTCAATATTGTACACCGACATCTGTATTGTTTAAAGTTTCACTAAAAAATGAAAGCAATTTAAACAGCGCTATAATAACTGCTATTAGAAAGGTTTGTAATCTTTCAAATTATGACGGTAGCGAAAATAAAATTCGTGCGCTGTGCTCAAACAATACGGTATATCAATTCATGAGAAATATAAGATCAAGTCCTTCATATGCAGAAAAAGCGAGCAAACGAACGTTGGCTTCGACAATTCGGTTTACCTACATTGTTTTACACGATAACTGTCTGAATCCGCTTCACCAGAGCTGATTATAGAGTTAAAATCAATGAAAATAGGAACTAGTAAAACAGTGTAAAACTGGAAAAGGCAATTACAGTTTTAGATGCTTTGACAATGCCAAAAGCGGACTCTGCTCTTCTTCGGTTTTGTGTTCAAAGTTTTTTAACAGCTGATCGTCAACATTTATTACGTAGTCACAAATAAAAATGGACCATTTGGAGATAATTATACGACTGATTATTTCTGAAGGCGTGAAGGGGTTCATTAGGGGTTCACAGTATGACCATATGATCATGGTATGCTTTATCTTAAAGATGCAGCTATTGCGATGTTTAGTACAAGAAATTTGTTTGAAGAGATTGAAACTTTTATTGATAAACATATTACACGCGAGTTTGATGAAAGTCATCAGACTTGTTACAAGGGCAAAACAAATCGGAATGTCGATTTATGTTCCCCAACTTTGTGTCCGAAAACACAAATTCTATTACATATTCCAAAAAATTAAAATAATGATGGTACATATTAAAGAAAATTAAACCACAAATGATTTACCACAGTTAAACAAGAAATACTGAATTAATTTAAATCATGCTTCTAAACATAAAGATAACACAATCGCGATATGTGGAAGCATTAAAATGCTCCAGTGATAAGCCGACTGTTTCTTATCAATGAAAAAGTAACGAAGTATTAGTAAATAGATATAATAAAATTATACGTGATGCATGGAAAGAAAATCCAGATTTACAATTCACACTTGAGTCGTATGCAGCAGCTATTGCGTGATATTGAAATGATAACTACGATGAAACAAGCTGTAAACAGGGAGAATGATAAAACAATGAGGGAAACATTACGATCAGTAATACTTTTATTAATTCTACTCAAGTTAGGGCACAGCAAGTCGCGGATAAATGTTTATCTCATCCAATTAACACAAATTTACCAAAGAGACGAATTGTGGTTAAAAAATCTGAAAGATAATTGCTAAATTGACGACGATACTAGAGAATATATCGAGCAATACAGAAAGAGACCAAAGCATCTTGAACATGCTTAGCTGATTATGCGGCATGATATACGAAAAAACGTCCGCATACAAAGAGCAGAACAGATGAATACGTCCACAAAACAGTAACAATTGAATAGTGATGCAGAAGACTTTGACAAAAACAGAAACATATACATTACATTAGACCGACCCATTTTTGTATGGAAATGCAAAATATTGTTTTTTTTTGGTGCTCAGGGCTTGATTCGTTGATTGGTCCGTACTGAATATCCACACAAAAAATTGGCCCAATTGGTGCATCCAAGAGCCAGCGCTTTTGCGTATAGCAAAACAAGATTCGAAATTTCTTAGCCTTAAATACTCATATCTCAAAAACGCTTAATGATATGAAAAAAAAAGTTAAAGCAAAGCCACGTTTTATTGCGATTGTCTAACTTTCTTAGAACAAACTTTTTTTCTCAGAATTACAACAAAAAAGTTTTAGTGGAATTTTCTGAATTCGTTCTCAATTTTTCAAAAAGACCTCATTGCCTCCAGTGACATGTAGGAAAAAAAAGATGCAAACAAAATATTAATATTTTTGCTAAGCTAACAGTACTGCACGCTTATCAGTAACTGATCAGATAGCCGGATCAGGGGAAACGGTACTGTACGCTGATCAGGAACTGATCAGATGGCCGGATTTCGGAAAATCTGATTCGGATCTGATCATAATCCGGGTTCCCTGTACTAATTTCCATTCCTGTCGGGTTGCTGTTTTGATATTGTTACTCAAACCTCGGTCAAAAAATTCTAGACGTACTAGAATATTAGCTTTTGTCTACCTACTACCATAACCTTAGTGTGCTTATAAATTTGAAACGTGCTAAAATAAATTACTAAAATTACTTAGCTCAATACCTTTTAAACAAGTATAAAATCACGAAATTCGGTTAAGTTAATCAAAAGATATGGACATTTTAGTGAATTATTAAATAATGTTCTCTACAGGCAAATGCAAATTTCAAGACCTTCTAACAGTTTATAACTAAAATTTTTTGAACTGCTTCTTAAAAAATTAGTTTTTGCATCCATATTTTGAGAATACTAACGAATTAACACAAAACCGTAGAAATCCGATTTTCAAAAATTTTTCTCGATAAACTACACTGTCAGGAATTCATTGATCGATGCTCATATTCTGACACTTGCCATAATAGTTGTTTTTCCTAAGTGACTCTGCAAATATTTTTAAAGGCAAATAATTTTTTTATTAATATGATATTGTGTTTAATTAATTTTAATAGATTTTGTATATTTTTAGAAATACACTGTTAAGCTAAACTGAAAATTTGAAGAAATACTTAAAATAATGGATCTTTTGTTCTAAAACATTTTTATTTTTGAATAAAAGTTATAAGTATGTTCTAAATATATGTTAGTTTAGCAAAAATATTAATATTTTGTTTGCATCTTTTTTTTCCTACATGTCACTAGAGGCAATGAGGCCTTTTTGAAAAATTGAGAACGAATTCAGAAAATTCCACTAAAACTTTTTTGTTGTAATTCTAAGAAAAAAAGTTTGTTCTAAGAAAGTTAGACAATCGCAATAAAACGTGGCTTTGCTTTAACTTTTTTTTCATATTATTAAGCGTTTTTGAGATATGAGTATTTTTTTTTTTTTTTTTTTTTTTTTTAAGGCGCATGAACGCTCCGTGTAGGAGCGTTGCCAGGTTAATCAACTTTGAATATTCACCACGGTCATTCGCAACAGCGACATAATTACCATGGCAGCCGATTTTTTTAAGGTCGTTTATTACGTCAGTCTCCCATTGAAGTCGTGGTCTACCTCGCGGTCTACCACTCCCTGGGGTACTAACGTACATTTTTCTAATCATTCCAGACTGTGAATCGGCTCGTAGAACATGCCCAAACCAAGCAATCCTATTAGAACGGATACAACCTATTATATCAGGACCCTCAAGAAGGTCTCTGATCTCAAAGTTATACCGGGTTCTATACTCTCCATCGTCTGTCTTAAGTGGACCAAAAATGTAGCGTAGGATCTTACGCTCAAATACAGATAAATGCGATTCGTCATTTTGTGTAAGGGTCCACGTTTGTGACCCATACATCACAACCGGTCTAATCAATGTCTTGTGTAACTTGAGCTTGGTGTTAGTTGATACATACGGTGATCCAAGGAGAGGTTTAATTGAGTAGAAAGTTCGATTACCTGCAGCGATTCGAGCTTTAATATCTGTAAGTATGCTGTTGTTTGAGTCAAGCATTGATCCCAAATATTTAAAAGATTCAACTCCCTCAATTCGTTCATCGCCGCACATCAAATCTTTCTTCTCAGCCTCTCTTGAAACATTCATATGTTTGGTTTTATTGTAGTTAATTTGCAGACCAATTTTTCTAGCACCACTCTCAAGCGACTTGAAAGTCTCACTCATAACAGCTTCACTTCGGCCGAGGATGACATCATCAGCGTAAGCAATCATCTGTACTGAGTTTATTGACAAGATATTGTTATTAGTCGGTAGTTTCTTTTGACGGCACACATATTCCAAGGCTAGATTAAAAAGTATAGGAGAGATAGCATCACCTTGTCTTAAACCGGAGTCGACTTTAAAAAGCTTTGATATTTCGTTCTCTACTCGTACACAGCATTGAGAGTTCTGTACTGTCATTTTGCATAGTGATACCAGTTTACCAGGAATTCCCATTGACACCAGAGCAAACCATAGGGTCTCTCGTTCGAGAGAGTCGTAGGCCTGCCTGAAATCAATGAAAAGTTGGTGCACAGGTATGTTGAACTCTCGACACTTTTCCAAAATCATCCTTATCGAGAAAAGTGCATCGGTGGTACCTCGGCCCCGCCGGAAACCACACTGATATTCTCCAAACAGTTGTTCAGCAAAAGGATTGATTTTGGATAGCAAAATGTAGGAAAAGATCTTATATGCTGTGCAGAGGAGGGCGATTCCTCTGTAGTTTGCACATCGTAGGCGATTACCTTTTTTATGGATTGGTATCAGCATAGCTGTGTTCCAGTCCTGTGGCATGGTTTCAGACCTCCAGATCATTTGAACAAGTTCAAACAATCTTAAGGATAGAGTTTCGCCACCATGTACAATCATTTCGGATGTTATATCGTCGATACCAGGTGCTTTATTGCATTTTAATTTTGACAGCGCCGCATCGAATTCCTCTCTGGTGGGTTCTTCTACATGTACCTTTGACGCACGAATAAGCTTAGCTTGTCGCCCGACTTGTTGCTGGTCACTTAAGTTGAGAAGATTCTCAAAATAAGCGGCCCAAGTGTCTAAAATATTTTTAAGGTCTACTTGTAGCTCCCCATATTCGTTTTGAATAGCAGTCGATCTAGTTTGAGGGCCCTTCTTTAAGGTTTTAACCTGTTGAAAGAAGTTACGCGATTGATGTTCCTTATTGAAGCTTTCAATCTCCTCACACTGTCTCTTCCACCATTCTCTCTTCGTTCGTCTACATAGCTTTGTAACGGCTTGTCTTGCCAGTTTATAATTCTCCTTCGTGGACCTGGTGTTGCGTCCTTGTAAACACTTCAAATAGCAATCTCTTTTGTATTGAATAGCATCAAGGCATGCTTGATCCATCCATGGCTTCTGGGAGTGGTTCTGTGGTCGTCCAAGTATTCCCTCAGCAGCGCTTAAAACAGCATCTTTGAGCAAATACCATGACTTATCGACGTCTCCATTAATGGTTTCTGATTTCTCCAATGTTTCGGCAATATGGATTTGATATCTCTCTTCTGTTTCAGCATTCTTTAATGATGAGATGTTAAAACGTTTCCGTTGATTGAATTTTGGAATGCCTGGATTTGGGAAGTGGAACCTTATCGTTGCACATACAAGGAAGTGGTCACTTCCAATGTATGCACCTCTAAAGGATCGCACATCCAGAACACTCGAAAAGAAACGTGTTGTTACTAGAACGTGATCAATTTGATTTCGAATTTCCATTCGGTGAGACCCATTTCTGCTTATGAATCGATCGATGCGGAAAGAACGTACTGGCAATTCTCAAATTATTTGATAATGCAAACTCAGTCATTCTCTCACCATTATCATTCGAATTCAAATGCAGGCTGTTGGGACCCACCACATTTCCATAAGAGATATCTCTTCCAACCTGTCCATTAAAGTCACCAAGAACCATAATGAAGTCGCGTGTTGGTATTTGTTTCATAACCTCTTCCAGTGCTATGTAGAAATTATCCTTCTCGTCGACGGTCTTAGCTTCAGTTGGTGCATGCACGGCAATAAGAGAAATATTGTTATATGTACCGCGTACACGTAGGTAGCAGATCCTCTCACTGACCGGGATGAATTTCATCACGGCTTCTTGTATGCGTGCACCAACAAGAAAGCCAGTTCCAAATTCTCTTCGAGAAGGATGACCACTACAGTATAGAGAGTGACTATCCAAATCTTGTTTTCCGATTATCGGCTGTCTAATTTCTTGTAGAGCAATAATATCCATCCTATACCTCTCAGCCTCTGTTTCTAGACTTATAAGAGTATCAGGAGCGCTCAGGCTGCGCACGTTCCACGTTCCAATTCGGTAGTCTGGTCCTTTTTCACGTCCAGGTAAAATTCTGTTTTGTTTTCCGGGTCTGTTTTTCTGTTTCTGATAACCAAATTTAACATATTAGTTTTTTTTCCGGGGTTAGGGTGTTAACCTTAGGCCCAACCCAAATTGTCGTGAATGGGTCCGTTCTGCATATTAAGGTCACCAGAAACAACCTTTTTACACGTTTATATAGCGAGCCGCTTGATTCAAGACAGACGCCCGCTCCAAGCCGCCCCTGACATGGAGAACAGACGCTTGAGTCGCATTGGTTGTAGAGCGCCAATTCGCCGTGATGTAGCGTCATTGACTAAGCAGTTTTTACTCTGCTTGTCTCCAATACACCAACCTAATTCTGTCAGCGTTACCCAGGCAGCACGGCGTGGACGTCGAATTTCGGATTTCGCTACCTATATGAGTATTTATTTATAGCCGTCAAATCTCGAATCTTGTTTTACTATATGCAAAAGCGCTGGCTCTTGGATGCACCAACTGACCCAATTTTTTTTGTGGATATTCAGTATGGACCAATCAACGAATTAAGCCCTGAGCACCAAAAAAAAATCAACATGTTGTTTTTGGGTCGGTCTAATATACATGAATGAACAAATCTATGAACAACGAAAGGCAAACCCCGCGTTATTATTATACATAATGTAACTTTATATCAGAAAAAGATTCAGAAAACTATTACAGAGAACAAGTTATTAGAATTAGAAAAATTAGTATATGCTGATTGTAAAGAAATGTATAAAAAAACATAACAATTATTCAAAAATTTGAAGAATATAACAAATTATCAGATAAGGAACTTCAATATTAAAGGACCAAGTTGAAATGGACAAATAGGGCACAGACATGCAACAGCAAAGAGCAAGTCTTTTGTTGTCAGCTTATTGTAACTGGAGCGATGAATAAACATATGGATTTCGGATTATCAGACCAAGATAAAACTTATGACACAATTGCCTTAAAAAAATTAAATTGTGCATTTTATATTATAATTATATTGTGGTTGTGCAAATAGTATATACACATATAGATGCACATTTTAAAAAGAATTTTGGATACTATTTTGTTTTTAGATGAAAGGAGCATGGCTTTGAGCAGAGACAGCCACATGGTTGATGAGCCTAACAACGGTATCTTCTTGGGAATTTGGGAGATTATTAGTCACTGTGATCCCTTGCTACGTTATCATTTAGAAAAAGTAAGAATTAAAAAAAGTAAGAAACAAGCAAGCTTAGCATCGTTAACAAGTTCACTATGTATCATCGGAAATCCAAAATGAGCTCATCCAATTATGTGCAAGCCATGTAGAATTAGTAATTCATGCTGAACGAAGGACAGGTGTATGATAACGCAAGCAACATGAAAAGTGAAAACAAAAGTACGGAAAGAGAGATTTGTAAAGAAAACCTATATGCTGTGTATTTCCCTATGTGGAGCTCACAGTCTCAATCTTTGTGGAGTTGATTCTGCCGAATAACGTTCAAATGAGGTTACATTTTTTGGAATAATTTAATAAATGCTATGCCTTATTTATAGTACTCATAGTCTTTATAGTACTTATTTATACCCTCTTTCAACACCTTAGAACGCATGTTGTTGTGGGATCTTGGTCTTGAAAGGTTTTTATGTGTTGTTGTGAGTTGTGACACATATTCCTACTACACAACACATTGTATTAAAAAAAAATTAATTCGCCTATATTTAACATTCTTGCAAAATTGTTTTTAAACAAATACAACCTTTTAATTTTTGAGATATTATAATTTAATTGGTAAATAAAATAACATAAATGTTAAAAGGACCCGTATTTCATTTCCCCCCGGACCCGGTTTTCCTCTCTACGGCCCTGCTAATAATAACAAGTATGTCATGTAACACACAAAGTATTGTGAATACAGAAACAATCAAGAGGAAATAGTAGATTATACATAAAAGGGAAAAGTGCAAATTTTTCTCTCGAGGTGTATTTGGAGCCTTGAGTTTCTGGGTAGTTTGTTTTTCTACACATTAGTTTGAAGTTATAGTTAATTTATGTTTCCATGAAAATTAACATTGCTGTCATGTCATACATAGTTTTGTTATGGGGATAACAAGAAGCAAGCAGCTCCCATAAACGACGGAATGGTTTTGTACTTTATGTACAACTCGGGCAAAAAATAATTTTTGTAATAGGATAAAATTGTAAACGAAGAAAAATTGTTACATAAAGCAAATCCAACAAGATCTAAACTAAGATAATAGAAAAACCTTCATTTAGTTGTTTGTTGAATTAGGTATCACATGCAATTTAAAAATATCAAGCAATCTTGCCACAATAATAACGAAATTGTTTGAAAAAGGAGAATTAATATTAATAATATCAGTCAAATAAATATACTAACTTAAAATAGAACTACCTTTAGTAATGACAGCCTCTTTTCTTAAAAAAAAATTAACAGTGGAATTTTTATAAAAAATATGTTTATATGACAAGTGATAACTAAATCCAATTCTTCACTTCAATATTCTACACAATAGACACTATAAGAAAGCTGCTATTGATAAATGAAATATTAAGCTTATAACTCATTAAATACGCACTATACGTAATCGCTTTACAACGTATAGTTTCGAGGGCAAAATTTATTGAAATTAGTTGTTTTTTAATTTAAAATCATTCGATTTTTCTATTGTCTTTATCTAAAATTAAAAGATATAAATTAATAGCTGCTTAAACCCAACGCAGAAGTTCATTTTTTCTCTTTTGAGTTGCAATTTTAATAAATTTTGCTCTCGAACCTATAAAATACGTATTTTAGCGGTCGTAATCTTAGAACAATAAAAAATTTATTGTGTTTGTACTGATTTTATAATTGTCTATTCTTCTAAAATATAATAATAGGTTAGTGTAGTTTTTAATGTAAAAAATCTAAGCCATAAGTTGGTAGAACCAAAATTTTATAAAAATATCATATTCGTATAAAATTATTTGAAGGAATTTGTTCATCACAATTTAAATAAATATTATAATCAGTGAAAATTAATTAGAATCTTAAACCTGAGTAATTTGATTGCAGTAAGATATTAATCCAAGATATTGATCCATTAATCAATGTTAACGTCTACTTGACAGGTTTATGAATCTGAGTTGCTACTATAAAAGTGGTAAACGTATCTATTTTTATTTCTTTGAAATTTACAACTATGTTTCAGTTTTACCTAAAATTTAGCTAAATGTCATGTAAACATTTTTTCATAATTAAAAAAATTCCACTGTATAATAACTATATAAAAATAAAACAATCAAATGTCCTAATATCACAAATAATGAAAAAATGTCTTTGGAACTAGAAGAAAATCAATTTTTTCAAATATACTAATAATGTAAAAATATTTTAAATTATAATAATCACAAAATATAATATAAATGTTTATAAATATAATTAAATTCGATAATGAATTTAAAAAATTAATAATATTATTAAGAATAATATTAAAAAAATTATTTAAAACTATATTATTTAAGTACGTCATCAACAAAAATTGAAAATAATATATTATAAATAAATTAAGATAAAATATAATTATATTAAAATATATTAATATTAAATTAAAAAAATGCGAAGTATTATTATTTAATTTATAATTAAAAATATCTAAAACTGAGAATTTATTTTTAATTAAATTATTTTTTAAAACTAAATTTTTATGATATTTAAATTTAAAAGATAGCAGTACAAATTGTAAGTAAAAATAGTAGACAAAAAAAATTGATAGGTGGATTATTTTCATATTCAAATTATTATTTAATCGTCTAATGGCAACAAGAACAACGACATTTAATATGTTTATTATTATCTTTTTATCGTAATTCAATTTAAGGAGATTATTATTATTAATATATTTAAATAGATAAAATTTCCGTATGAAATTCATTTTTAGTTACGGACAAATCGACTTTTTTGGTTTTTTTAATTCAGCTTCATCATCACGTTTACTTACCTCAGTATATCGTTCACCTTTAAGCGAAACGATTTTATTATCACGATATCTAACCAATTTCTTTGGTTCAACCTTTGGTACAACCGGTTTATATTCACGATTACAGGCATTTTTATCAACATACGAGTATCTGGCAATTATACGATTTTTTAATTCGGCATCATCAATCGCATTATTTTTATGTCCTTGCACTTGACCTGGATGACCAGAAAAACTTTGCCCAGTTTCTTGACGATGCAATAAAATTTGTGTTGCACGATCAATATCACCATTTGCAATTGTTATACAATGTTTTACTTCTAAAAAGGAACTTTCAGGAAACATTTCCTGTAAGACATCACATTCTTCAGCGAAAAAATCACAATTTGAGCTATCGGTGGAACCACCATCACTGGTTTCAGATAAATGTTGAATTCGTTTTGTTTGTGTTGGCGCAGCTGGAATATCAGCGGTCATTTCGGAAATTGATGGTGGACGACCACGTAGTTTTACTTCGGGTATTATATCCGAAAGACTTAAGGAACTGTAATAATTAAAATATTATGTTACTTTGTCTGAGTAAAATGCACACGGCAGTTAATGAAAACTATATCCCGCGCAATATAAAAACTGGGTTGTTTAAACTTAAAAACAATAATAAACGTAAAAGTATATAAATAAATAAATAAGCGTCAGGACTCAGGATAATAAATATACAAAATAATGCATACTATTAACATAATAATAAAAATACTTACGTTAATGATAAATTTTGTGCTTCGTCATTTTTAGATAAATTTGATAATTGACTTTCCAACTGAAATATCCATGTACAGATAGTTGCCGGATTAATACTTGAAAAATCAGTAAAATATGCTGACATAATTTCAACGAATCCTGGAAGAAATATAAAGAAATTATTAAAGTTATTAAAAATTAAAATTTAAACACTCTTTGCAGTCCTTAATGTGTATTTCACACGATAAAAAAAATACTTTTTTCGTTCCTCCTCTTAAGAGTAAACTTTTTATTTTTTTATTTTTTTTTTCACTTCATATTATTATTATTATTATTTATTTCAATGTAAGTAAGCTGAAAGCTTTTATTTACAATACATTTTACGACAGTATCACAGAAACATATTTTAAAATAAGAGATATATACAAATATTAGAGAGTGCAGCTTTTATATGGAATTCAGGATAGAATGAAACAAATTTATTAAGTAAAGAAACAAATTATAATGCGACTAATCGATTGTACAATTGTTATGAGAATAGAATACTTGATAGTTTTTATATTTATATACTAGTAAAAGCCTACTCCAACAACAAAAACAAAAAATTATATCCACAAATATTTAAATACAACTTACAAAATTAAAGTGCGCTTTATACATATTTAAAAATTTTGACATAGATGAGCAGATTCTTAAACTAAATGGAAGTTCATTTTACTTACTCAACCCAAGGACGAAAAATGAAAAGTTAAAATTTTTTAATTTGTTTGCCCAGTGCGCAAAGAGCACGCCATTTGGATCGTTTTAAAAAGATACGGAGGTCTTTTCATTAGTAAAATCTTATGAACATAAACACAAATTCGAAACTCAAAAAACTCTTTAATACCAAAACCTAATAATTTATCAGTAAATGCTGATATGTGATCATATTTCAGTAGAGAAAAAACATATGTAACTAACACATACGTTGAACAACATTTTCAATTTATACATACATTTATCAAGCATTCCATATAACACAACATCACAAGAAAGTAAGTGGGGTAACATAAAAGACATGAATAACTTATGTCTACGTTTTACATTAGCAAATTTTGTAAGTTTCCACAAAACACGGCGTATCCCGCAAACTCGACCACAAATATTATTAATCTGCTCATTCCATAACAATTTCGAATATATCAAGAGTCCCAAATTACGAACAATACGTAAAATAGCTATGCGATTATTACTAAGGACAACCGGAGGAAAATCAAACGGTTGTAACATGTATTTATAAATTAAAATGCCTTGTGACTTAACAGCATTAAGTTTCAGATTGTTCTCAAGAGACCACTTAAAAATTCTCCCTAAATCTGCATAGAGTTTTCTATACATGTATTTTTATTTACTATTTTGTCACATATGTATAATTGCAAATCATCAGCATACAGGTGAAATCTAGAAAATCTTAGGCATGAAGAAATTTCATTTATGAAAAGAGAAAATAAAAGAGGCTCAAGCACAGAGTCCTGCGGTACTCCACACGCAAGTGGCATGATATCAGATAGAATACCAGACACTTCAACAGCTTGCGAACGCCAACATAATTAAATAAGTCGACAAGCAGAAGGTGAAAATTTAAACATCGATGACAGTTTGCGACATAATATTTCATGTATTATGGAATCGAATGCTTTGGAAAAGTCAAGCAAGATAGGCATGGTGAATTTAAACGCATCCAAATTCCGACGAATATTATCTGTAATGTGCAGCAACGCCGATGCTGTGCTATGATCAGTTCTCTATGCAGATCGAAACTCACAAAACATGTTGTGATGCTCTAAATACTCCAACATTTGTCTTTTAATCACTAAGTTTTTGATAGTGTTGGTACTAATCGGTCTAAAGTCAAAAAAGGATGTATGTTTTTAACTTTTAACTCGTAAACCGAGTTATTTTCGCAATTTTCCAATTTTTTGGAAAGTATGACCGCGTAATGCAGTTATTAAAACTATATAGAATGCTATTTGAAATTTCAGGTAAGATAAGTTTAATAAATTTAAGCGAAATACAATCCAAGTCCACCGCTTCAGATTTGAGTGAGTATATGAATGCAACTCAGCATGAGAAATATTTTCAAAATTCAATTGTGGAGTATCATCATCTATTTCAGCAAAAACCATAACCGTTGTCGAAGTTGACGCAAAATTATTATTAGCTGGCTTTTTTTTTTTTTATTAATTAGTTGGACATGTTTAGCACACTAAATATGAAATATTCATTATTTAGACTCTTTGAATATCCGGAGATACCATGTCAACTATAATGGAAGGAGATGAGGAAAATGGAAGGAATGGGGATATAGGGATAACTATACTAATTGTTTTAAATGATTATGGACATTTTCTTTAAATGCCTGAGGGGGAAATTCATCGGGAAATACAGAGGGAGGCATTGAGTTCCACAACTTGGCCACTCTATTGAAATAGTCGTTCTGAAAAGACACAGTTCTACAACGAGATATTTGTACAAATGGATGGGATAACTCGGCAGCTCTTGTTTGTCAGCGCACACGATGGAAGGATATTTTGAATTTCCTGAGGAGAATTCGCTAAAGTTATATTTATAGTAGATTGACAATTCAGCCACATTTCTTCTGTGCTGGAGTGAATCAAGCTGGTCCGTTAATTCGGTATCACCAATCAACCGTATTGCTTTTCTCTGTACAGAGTCTAGACATTTTATTGGTGACTGACAAGCACCTCCTCAAACATGACAGCAGTACTTCATACATGGACGAATAAAGGACTTGAAGATTAGCAAAATTTGCTCGGGATTGAAATACTTTTTACATCGACTCAAGAATCCTAATTTTTGCATTGCAGATTTAGCGAGGTTGAACACATGTTTATTCCATTTCAGGGTATTTTGAATATCCACTCCAAGAAGTCTAACTGATTCCAACTCACGCAATTCCTCGTGGTTTATTTTAATAGGGAAGTTTTTATGTCGCTCTATTCGTGAAAGACGGCATAGTTTGGTTTTGGTTGGATTAAATAAAACAAGATTACGATCTCCCCATTCCGTTATACGCTCCAGATCTTTGTTGATAGAATCAATTAGCAGCTCTCTATCAGTGGTAACTGCAGTATGAGATCGAAATTTAGGAGATGCATGTGATGAGTGCAATGTGCTGTCATCAGCAAAACTGTGGATTGGGTGCACTGTGGAAATAAGTAAGTCATTAATGTATAGAAGAAACAAGGTTGGTGAGAGTGCAGAACCTTGGGGAACCCCAGCATTGGTTGTGAAAATATTGGATGTGATACCATCTAAATTAACATGAAATCGGCGATCTGTAAGAAAACTATGAATCCATGAGACAGTAAGATGGTCTATGCCATAAGATTTTAATTTAGCTATGAGATTTTTATGCCACACTTTATCAAATGCTTTAGAAATGTCAAGTGAAATACTGAATGTTTCACCATGGTTTTCCAGCGATTTGTTCCAGAGATGGGATACGTAGACTAACAGATCACCTGTTGCATGACTTCTACGAAAACCATACTGTTTATCATCAATAATTCGCGACACTTTTAAATAATCTATTAAATTGTAGTTAACATATTTTTCAAATATTTTAGCTAAAACCGACAGAATTTCAATTGGTCTATAATTGTTAGGATCTATCTTACTGCCTTTCTTTGGTATGGGTTGAACGCTGGCCAGCTTCCAAGAGTCGGGAAATATTCCGGTTTTATAAGATAAATAGAAAATTTTTGTTAAAATTGTAGCTAGTTGCCTAGCAAAGTTTTTAAGAATGAGGGGTGGAATACCGTCGGGGCCAGCAGATTTGTTGATATTGATACAAAGAAGCATTTTCCGTACAATATTGCAACGAAAAATAATTGGTTTCATTTTCGTTACAACTGAGGGAATGAGTGTAGGAGAATGGGGAGGTTCAACTATGTTTGAATTTTCTGCGAATATACGACCCAAAAGATCCGCCTTCTCTTTCGAGTCGCTCACGGGAATGTCATTCAGAACTAAGGTTGGAATAGAGGATCGAGTAAAATTGATCTGGACTGATTTGACTGCCTGAAAGAAACTACGTGAGCCAGATGGGTGCTCGGCGAATTTCTTTGCTTTCTTCTGGATAAACGCTTCTTTGTCCAAGTCTATTTTGTATTTACTAATATTTCTGGCTTTCTTATAGGCGCTATGGGTTTCAGGTGTTTTATTAGCAATATATGTCTTAAATGCTTTGCGTTTAATCCTCACTGCCTCATCAACATCCCGCGTGAACCAAGACTCAGTTTTAGGAGTGATTAATCGATTTGGAACAAACCGCCGCATTCCGTCTCTTATGATTTCGGACATTCTTATTGCCGATGTGCTAGGATCTTGATCAACACAACAAATAGTTTTCCAAGGTATTTCATCATAAAAGTTTCTCAGTCCCTCCCAGTTGGCGCGTTTATAGTTCCAAACGCGACGAGGATTTGCTTTAATTTGTGTCGGTGATGTAAATTGCACTATTGCTGATATTAGTAGATGGTCCGATGTTCCGAGGGGTTGTTCAACTTTTGTCTTCGTAGTATCTGGTTCGTTTGTCAAAAACAGATCCAGCAAATTATTATTATGATGTGAATTGTCTGCGATTCTAGTGGGGCACTCCATCATTTGCGTCAAACCGTGTTAATCTGCGAGTATCAGTTCGGCTTGTCTTCCTACGTCGTCAGTGCGCGATGAATACTTAAGCCATTCTTTATTATGAATATTAAAGTCTCCAAGAATGGCCAGTCTGGCTTTGGGGTAGTCCGTGGTAGTCTTGTCTAGATTAGCCGATATTTGATCGAAAAAGGGACATCCTGGGGGAGAATTTGGGGAAAATTTAAAAAAAAAATTTTTTTAAAATTTAAAAAATTTTTAAAAAATTTTTTCGGTAAGAAACAATATGTCAGGTTTATTTTTTTCGATGTAGTGATGAACCTCGTTTAGATTCGAATTGAGACCTCTTATGTTGGTGAAGTCAATGCTAAGCTGTTGGTTCACTCTGCGGCCATTTTGTTGAGACAAAGACTTACCCTTTGACATTGCTGGCATAGCTACTGAAATTCGGCCAGGCCTAAATTTCAACACTAAACAGTACAAAAGAAACTGGGTATCTCTGTCACAAAAACACGATAGCGGATTTCATGCAACAGTAGCACGATAAGAGAAAAGCAAAAAAAAATGGAGACACAAAAGATACTAACAAAATTGAAGAGTACAAATAAAGAGTTAAATTCGAAATTCCTAACTTTTGTCAAAAAAAGACATTTCATAATCAAACTAATTGATATTTTCCAACTCCTAAAATAAGTCCGAGGTGGGAGGAGCTAGATCATGTCAAAAAACTTCACAAAAAAAAATCTCAATCAATCCAAAAAAAAATCACTAACAACTAAAACAAAATTTTTGGTTTTCTGTTACCAAGACAAATTTATGCTTTAAAATAATAAATAAATTTATTACATCAAAGTAATAAAAGGAAAAATTTTACCTGCCTACCTCTTGGTAATAGGGAACACAAAATACCAAATAATTTTTTAATAAAGAACAATCTCACCAATTATATAATTGTACGCGTCCGTTCTTCAACACTTTTATTTTTATTTTTCATAAACATTAACACAAACACTATAACACTTATTAGCTACTACACTTACTAACACTTATTAACACTTATAACACTATTATTTATCTATTTTCGATTATTTTTGTTTTTTTTGTTCTTTTTCTTTTAAAATTTAGGAGACGTCGATTCGTCTGACTCCGAATGATGAATGTTACAATAATATGCATTCAGATCATTAGGCAAAAACGGAACCGTTGATTGATCAAATTCACTCTTTCCTGGCGCCATTACTTTTTAATTTGTACATCCATGACATGCCTGACACAACATCAAAGAAATTTGGGTACGCGGATGATTGGACCCTGGCCACTCAAAATAAAAAACATGGGTGTCTTGGAAGATTTGCTGTCAACTGACCTGGCGATAATGAATGACTATTTTCGAACGTGGAGTTTATTTCCTAATCTAAGTAAAACCGAGAGTTCTTGTTTCCACTTAAACAACAAACTGGCAAAACACGAACTATCAGTGTTATTTAACGGCACTGTCATTAAATACAATCAACAGCCAAAGTACCTGGGTATTACTCTCGATAGAACTCTTTCTTTTAAGCTCCACCTAGAGAATACGTCAAAAAAACGAGAAACAATATATTGCATAAACTGGCAGGCTCGACATGGGGTGCTACTCCAGCAACCCTCCGCACAACTGCTCTAAGTCTGGTTTACTCAGTGGCTGAGTACGGCGCACCAGTCTGGCTGAATAGCACACATACTCAAAAAGTTGACTGCCAGCTGCATGCCGCGATGCGTACTATAAGTGGTACTATCAGGTCCACTCCTTTACCTTGGCTCCCTGTGTTGAGCAATATCGCTCCACCTGCACTCAGACGCTCGCATGCACTAATGCGTGAACATAAAAAGGTAACCAACAACATCACGTTACTCTTGCACGAATATTATGGTGACCACACTCGTTGTCGATTGAAGTCAAGAAAGCCTCCACATAAAACTGCCAGCAACCTGCTGTCAACTAATTTTAATATCTTGGATGCCTGGGACACCTCTTGGAATGATTACAACACCCCTGGCGTTTCTATTACTAATTCGACTTCTGCCCAACCTGGTTTCGATCTGCCACGTCATACCTGGACCACACTAAACCGAATAAGAACGAATCATGGGCGTTGTGCTGATACTTTCTACAAGTGGGGAATCTCAGAGTCCCCTCATACTGGCAGATCGCAGAGAGACTTCTTTGTCCGAACTGCGTACAACTGGAATAGTTTGCCGGAACACTTAGTCTCAGGTGGCTTCAACCCACAGATGTTTAAAAAAAGCGTTAATCTACACCTCAGAACGCTAGTTGTTGTGGGACCCAGGTCTAGACCTAGGTCTTAAAAGGTATTTATGTGTTGTTGTGACACATATTCTAAACCCTATTACACAACACATTTTATTAAAAAAAAAAAAAAAAATGTGACTCCGGAGCCCCACAACATACCATAAAACACATTGCAACAATGTACCCACTTCGACGATACAATGGCGACATCTCAGACATCCAATTGGCAACTCCCAATGTAGTAGCATGGATAGACTCACTCGATGTAAACATCTAATGTTCAAATATACTGCCCAATGTTCAAATATTTTAATATTTTACTTTTTAATTTTTAACTAAAAGACGCGCAATCATATTGATTGTAAGCTCATTTAATGTGAATTCATGTTTTGTTTTATGTAGATTTCATATGAAAATCTATATATTTTAAGTTTTATTTTTGTTTTTAATGTGTCACAACAAAAACCATACGCTTAATAAATAAAACTCTTTCCAATACCAATACTATTTATATTCCTCCAAAGTTTAAATTACTCATTTCGATTATAAATTTTTCTCTTTTCAGTTTTAATTCTTCTTAACAGAGATGGATTCATTCTATCTGAAACACTATGCGGTACATCAAGTTGAAGATTTAACGCATCATTTGCTCTTTTGCAATTTAAACAAATGTGTTCTAGCACAACACAATCCTTGAAAAGATGATTATCTCCACATTTAAAACATACTCTGGACATCATAGAACATCTATCGCTTCTATGTCCACTGTCTAAACCCTAAGCACTTGAAACATCTTCGTACATCAACACTTTCATACGCTCTGCAACTATCCCAGCCTATTTTCAACCTTCCCACTTCCAATATCGTCTTAAAATCATTAGTATTGAGCTCGATTACTGCATTGAATTTACCTTTATTTTTTTATTTTCATAGGATCGAATAAATTTTACATCATCATTTAAATTGTTTTGTTTGATAATCATTTGAACCATTTCTTCACTCTTATATTTTTCCGACATTCCAACAATAAAATTTTTAGGTTTTCTAACCCCAGGAACTACAACAGCATAGTTAATATTCAGCCTATACTTAGCTACTTTCTCTATACCCTTAACAGTATCACCATTATCACACAGAATAGCTACTCTTCCATTTTTTTTATCCACAATCCCGCTTAAATTGTAATTACTTGGATCAATTACTACTTTGACATCAGCTTTTGTAACTTTTGTAACTGAGGTTTGCGCATTTTTGGTTTAATAATAAGCACTGATTTTTGTTTTACCATATCAGAATAAGAAGCTCTGGATTTCTAGTGCTGAGTGTTACTATTGTTATGCTTACTCAATTCCTCATCACAACTTTTTAAATGTCTCTAAATGCTGACACAACTTGTTATTCACGTTCATTAGAGACTGTGGCGACATCTTTAATCAACTTAATGTTATCCTTACAAGTATCATGAACCCATTTTAATTGCTCACAACATTCACTAAATCTAGTTTCACCAGCTTGTACTATCCCTTTAATTTCTTCATGATTACAATTAAATGCCTCCGTAAAATTATTTCTATACTCAGTGAGACGAACATTATTAGCAATTATAGAATTCTTAAATTCTTTTAAATCCATGTCAATTTTATGGATGTACGCAATCACAAATATATATCAATATATCACAAATAAATTTTACCATCAAATTTGAATTTACAACATTACTGCTAAATTGATCAAGGCCACTGCATTTAGATGCCGTATGAAAAATTTTTCCACACACACCTGCACAATTAATGTCTGTCTCATCACGTATTAAACTTTTACAGCTATTGCACTCTGACATATCAATGCCTTAAAGAAAGTCAATTAAACAAATAGAACATTTTACAGTTTATTTTACAAATAAATAACAATAATATAGACAAATATGCAGAAGAAGAAAAACAATACTTTTCAGTTGACTTTTTTATTTATTTTTATAGCCGGCATAATTTAACAACACATTCACCCTATCGAATAGACTTGGCACTTTGACGCAGTGGTGATGGGCTTTAGTAAACTCAGTGATCTTAACAGTTACAATAGTAGAGTCACCAATGTCGTTAGGTCCTAATTGAGAATCGAAGCCAAGATCAAGTTCGAAATCCAAATTCGTGCTCGAAGATCGTGCCTGATTTATCACCATATCTTCATTCGGGCAACACAAGTATTGGGGCCGACGATAGTAAACCTATCTCACCACGCTCTAAGGTTATGTCAGAAATGACAAACCGTGAACAAACCACAAAAGAGTGCTCTGGCACGTCACACGTGTCGGAAGAAGATCATCAGTTCACAAACGATTCTGATTCCGCTCCGGAACCGGTAATCGGAACCGCATGTGACTCAGAACCGGACAGTAAATTTGACCGAAAGGTAGCTAATATCCACGTATCCAGTATATCGCAAGAGGGCACTAATAAATAAAGGCCTCTCTGAAGAGGATTTCATACAAGTATGTGCCCTTCTCAAATCCTTTGTCCTGGCAACCATGGTTAAACGTGTGATACCTACGGAGCTAGCTCTGAAGGTAGTAGATAGAATTAAGGGCACAGGAACCAAAAGTAACAAGCTGGTCCGATCCGAGGCTTTGTAGGACTCTTTATACACAGTTGCATCTGGTGTCAAACGGCATAAGCCATCTGGAAGCGACCGACCACTGCATGGGCTAGATGACACTGTAAGCAATGGTGCGAGTACAATTGTATCTCCAACATTCAGCGATGTCGCAGTCGCCAAGCTCATCAAAGTGTACATCGCTACTGAAGACTTGGCAGTCACCCTCTTGAGTTCTAAACAAGTCAGCGAGGTAAAAAGACAACTCATGGTTTTGGTAGAATAGAAAGAATTCGCAGTTATTAAACCTCACTTCGAAGGCTGCTACGAAAAAAAAGGTTGATTGCAATAATACATCGGCGCACAGGCTTGCAAATGCGGTACCGAGGATAATGATCGGGAAGGTACAGGTACGTACGCTGAAAGACAACTGATATACTTTTCCGGCCAGGAGAGACCCAGCATATAGTTTCCATTCCCCTAATATAATGTTACGATTCTACATAATCACAATGAAATACAAACCAAAATTGTATTCAACCCTAATTTCCCCTATATGTACAATATTTCAAAAGTAAAAAAGTCACATCGTTTCCAAGAAAAAGGTACAGGCGTTAAATAAATTTCTTCAGTATTTTTTTGTATAGACATTTTGTATTTACCAAGAATATTTGAGAAATTAAGCAGAATTGTAATACATAAGGAATTCCTTTTTGCGACATGAGAATTATGCTTAAATTATACAGCGATAATTCAAACAATTAGTTTTTAAATTAGACTGCGATAGTTTAAATGGCATTTGATTATGTTACATTAATAGTATATTTTCCTACAAGAGATGAAAACATTGTTTTTTTCGTGAGTAAACATCTGTTCACGAGACGCGCTAGCGTCGAGTGAGACATGTTTACGAATGAAAAACGTTTTTATCTCGCGTAAGAAATGCAATTTTTTCTATGATACTAACATATAATCGATATTTACTATAAATTATAAGGTAATAAATCGACAAAAAAAACATTCAAAATTCATATTCTATTTTTTCATGGTTACGTTGTTTAAAATACTTTGTAAAATTGTATGAAAAGCCATAGCAACTATCATTTGTTATTTTTTTACACTAGTGAGTTTACTTTTCGCATAGAAAAAATTAATTTTAAACGAAACACTGTAAAAAACCGTGTAAAAAAATAAAAAAGTAAAATTATATTTTATAAATAAAGTTTAGTGTTAAATAATAGAAATTTTGTTTATTATTTTGGACGCTGTGAACTGGAAATTTCTACAATCAACCGTTGGAGTTTTTGAAGCTGTTGAGAAGATTTTTGTTAAAGAATTTTATAAAAACAAAAAAAAAAAAGAAAACGATAGAAGCGACGTTTTTCTAGAAAATTTAATATCGAATATCAGTTTGAAAAAGTCTGCGATATTTCGTAATATGTCAAACACCATGCACAGCCAATTAAATAACAAATTTCTAAGTTTCTTAAAACTTGCCCTTTCATATAACAACACTTGTCAGTCGTGACGACCATTACGAAAAAGAGGAAAAATTTTTATTGGGAGTGGAGGTGCATCCAAAACTTTTAAAACTCATCAGAAAAGGTTCACTTTATTTTCTAGCTCTAAAAAAATTTCGAATTTTTCATTTGATAAAATTTTTGTTAAAATTTTTGGAATACAAAAATATTCTTTAAAGAATATGGATGAAATACGTTTAATGGTTTCTATATTCAACCTATTCAACGAGAAAAAAAATTCTCGTTTGCATTGTGGACGGGAATGACAAAAAAATGGGATTCTGTGCAGCGGAGAGCAGTTAAATTAATTGGTAACTCAAATCTTACTAATGGTCTTGATTCATTGCAGCATAAAAGAAATGTTGCTAATTTGACGATTTTCTAAAAATATATCATAGATTGGATTTGAAAATGTAAAATCGATTTTACCTAAGTCTCCAAAGTCGCGTCACATCAGAGCATCAGTAGCGGCCCATTCTTTTACAGTTCAAATAATTAGACGTAGAATTGTAGCTTCCTGTGCGTCTTTTTTAACAGAGTCTCGCATCTCTGGAATTCGTTATCTTCGTGTGTTTTACCTCATAACTTTAACTCTCAAAAGTTCAAAGTCGCCGTTCATAAATTTCTCAAAGAAACTTAATTCTCCATCGATCCTAAAACGCAGTCGGCATGGTATCTTCTGATATTCAGAGACGTTTATTTATAACTTAATTTACATATATTTAATTAACAATTATATTAACACTAAACATGCCTAATTTTAATAAAAATGAGACATTTTTGTTGCTTCTATAGAGGACATGTCCTCTTAACAGAGGACGTCTGTTCACACTATCCAGGATCAACAAAATCTTACCACTTTCTACTTCTATACTTTCAAAATAGGGAGCAACAAGTTTTTGAGACGTCACTGTTTTTATTCAAATTTTATGATTGACTGCGCTCGGAAAAAAAGCTTAAGGCCACCCCAAATTTACTTAAAAAACATTAGTGCGAAAAAACCAAAAGGAACTTTTATTTTTTTCAGGTTGATAAGACTCACGATTTCTGGGAAAATTGTTTATGAAGGTGGGACTTTCCACCAAAGTCTCAACCATAAACTTTCTAGGTTATTTTCGTATACTTAAAATTATATATGTACTTAAATCAATTGAAATTTACCAGTGAACACCGGCATTAATCTTTGCGACCTGCCTATTAAATTCATTTCAATAATTTTCCAATAAAATCACATCCTTTAATATGGAAAACAGATGATCCGAAATAAAAACTTTATCATTTGTTTTAAGTTTTAAGGGTATCCTTTAAAATAATTTAATGAACGACTATTTTATTAAAAATGAAGTGCTTACCTTCTACATCAAAACATGGATCTTGAGATGCTTCTTCTAAAATCGATATAATATACGATAGGACAATTTCATCAACAACACTTAGATCAGCTCCAGGAATATTTGTATTAACAAATTTGAATAGACTCTCCTTTACGACTTCATGTTGTTGCTCTATATTCGTCATCTTGAAATTAATAGTAACGACACAAAACAAAAGGAATTAATTACCACAAAACGAAAATAGCCATCGAACATATATTAAAATTGTATTAGTATAAGCATAAAAATTAAAAATTATTGGACCATATTATAATATAATAAATAATTAATATATTGTAGTTACATTAAAAACTTTTTCAGTAACTTTGACGTCAGGTTTTTTTTCGTTGTTCAATTTTTGGTGCAATTTAAAAAAATAAAATTTGCTACTGAAAATTAATTCATATACATTTATAAACACAAATCTTTTCTTTTATATCCATCTTATATATAAATATCCCCATTTCACTTTAATTATTTATTTTATAATAATAAATATTAAATCATTTTAGTTGGGTGCAAATTCGGAAAAAACTCATATGTGATGTCAAAAATACAAGCAAAAGAAAAAAAAATTAAAATTATTTTGCCCATTGTTCTATGAAAATTTTTAAGAATATGGAAAAAATATTGTCTATTAGTATTTTACATTTGAATAAAACTGTTTTAATTTAATTTACTTACATTCTTTTAATGAATTGACAGAAAATTGATTTAATTAAATTTTTTTTTTAAAGAATGGAGTAACACTTCTTTGATATTTGAAGCAAAATAATTTATCAATAAACACAAACAATCAATAATCGCGTTTATTTTGTATAAGTGTGTAAACAGAGATGTCTGACGGTTAAGTTTTGAACTTCAATTTGACAATGAAAAATAAAATATTATTATGGTTTATGTCTTTGATGCTTATATTGGAAACAAGCCAAATTTAAGGCTTTTACACATAAAAACAAACTATTTGTAACCGGAGAAAAACATTCTTTCAACGATTGCAATATTTTTTTTTTCGTCTAACGGAATATTTTTGCTTTTTGTACTTTGTTATTTGTAGATTAATTTAATGCTTCATGTGGTTATAGCTACCTAGGTAGTGTTTATCTGCCTTTAAAACCTACCGGCTACGTATGATCAGACGAAGATTCTTTTTGTTGCAAAGCCTCGTTCGTGTGAAAGAGGTTTTGAAATGTTGCAGCCTGTAGGAATTGCAACAAATATTGATTTCGTTGAAACATTTTTTGAATGTCGCCTGTGTAACATTTTTAAATTAAATTTGGTTTATGTTTTTAATAAAATATGCTGTGGTAGGAATTAAAATGTAGTGTTCAGTCGTCGTGCAAGATGATCAAAAATATCACGCGATATTTTACACCAAACATTGTTTCTGCTAACTTTGCTTCGATGAATATTAAGCTCAAACACATTTTCACGATCCCGAAATCCCGGGATTAACATTTGAATTATTTTAAAAATTATTAAAATCCAAATACGACATACAAAATTTGGGGTTTATTAAAAATTATCTTGGTTTGGAAATTAGTCGTAGTAGAAACGGTATACTTAATTTGCGTCAAACTGCATACATAAACAAAGTAGTCACCGAATTTGGTTTAATTGATGGAAAGGTCACGCCACATTCATTGACAACTACATACTTGGGTGATATTGACGAACCTGAGGTGTTCATAGATAACAACAAATATCGTTAATTGGTTGGTTCATTACTGCATTTACTGCTATATAGTAAATACACGTCTGGATATTTCTGTCAGTGTTTTTATTTTGGCTCAAAAGATCGGCTGTCCCACGCAAAATGATTAGATGGAATGAAATCAATAATTTAAATTAATAAATTATTGTTAAATTGAATCACCAAACAATCTTTTTACTAAGTATATTTATTTATGACGCGTTTCGAATATTAAATATTCATCATCGGTACAAAAAATATGACTCGTACAAGCAAAAGAAGAATAGTGAGTCATATTTTTTGTACCGATGATGAATATTTAATATTCGAAACGCGTCATAAATAAATATACTTAGTAAAAAGATTGTTTGGTGATTCAATTTAACAATAATTTATTAATTTAAATTATTGATTTCATTTAATATACAACAACTTGGAGATCAAACAAAATACCTTTTTATTTATTTAATTTTTTACAATAAATAAAAATTTATTTGAAACATGTCGATTAGATGGAATTGCAAAGAACTCTACGCTATTTAAATTTTAAATTTATTCATTGAGGTTCCTAACAACAACGTTGATTTGATTGGCTATGCAGATGCCAATTTTGCAGAAGCTAAAATTGATCGCAAATCAAATAGTGGCTATATATTCTTTGTATTCGGTGCTCCAGTGTCATGGAAAAGCATGCAAGCAAGATCTCGATACATTTATTGATTATATAGTACCGAGGCCGAATATGTTTTATAAAGTGCAGCATGTCAGAAGCTAAATGGTTACGAAATTTGTTGGGTGATTTTGGTCTACATCAAAGAAAGACGATGATTATTTTCGAGGAAAATCAAGGCTGTTTAAAAATGGCAGCAACTGAAAAACATTCCAGAAAAAAAGCACATCAACATGA
Source organism: Diogma glabrata (assembly GCA_963693315.1). Classification (NCBI taxonomy): domain Eukaryota; kingdom Metazoa; phylum Arthropoda; class Insecta; order Diptera; family Cylindrotomidae; genus Diogma; species Diogma glabrata. The sequence goes on from OY856188.1 coordinate 285,114,875, forward strand.
AAAGATTCTTTGTTAAATCATTTCAAGACGAAGGTATTGTGAACTGCACTGGCCGATATGTTAACAAAGCCGCTGAATGGAAGCCGAATCAAAACATTGTATCTTTTCACATAATATGTCAAACTCTGTGAACATTAATTACATAAAAGGCAAGTAAGTTATTCCAAAATATCTGTCTTTATTATCCTCGATATAGTACATAGAATCATCTTCATTTCAACAGTTTATATAGCGAGTCGCTTCATCCAAGACAAATACCCACTCCAAGCCGCCCCAAACATGCAGAACAGACGGTTGAGTTGCATTGGTTTTAAGGCGCCAATGACGCACGGATGATACAGTTTCATTGAGTAAGCCGTTTTTACTCTGCCGCTCCCCGATATCCCAACCTAATTCTGTCAATGTTACACAAGGTAGCACGGCGTGAACGTCGTGGAGTTCGTTACGAATAGTGTTCTTAGCTAACATATGAGAATGCCACTTCACAGGCACTATTTTCAATTTCTACTCCACCAAGTTGTACACATCTTTTTTCCACAAGAACTTTGGAATCATACTTTAACGGAAATGGAAAACCTAGGTGTTGTTAATCTAGAAAAATGGTAAATCTGTGTTCGCTCGTATTTAATTTAACGCTGTTAGCTTAGAATAACCCCAATGTTGTTGTTGTTGTTTTTAGATCAACATTTAAGGAATTTATTAAATTTGCTCTACAGTTATTAAGCACTGATAGATATAATATTTCATGTGACGCGTGAAGCATACTATCATCAGAAAAATTATGGATAGGAAGAATTGTGGCATCTAACAAACCATTAATAAATCTTAGCTATGGAGTATTCCTAGATGATGCCTCGTTATTGCTTACTCGAAGAATCGCGCCTTCATATAACTCTATGTATGTCCTTTAATCATTGAGTAAGGAAATGCGTCACATAATCAAGAAATTTACCACTAACTGGATTATTGGCAATCACATTTTAATTTTGTTCCTGCAAAATGTCTACTTTATGTTTTATTTTTATTTTTTCTATCCTATCATCAAATATTGGCCTATCTATGTCATATTTTATATGTGATTTATTGTTTAGTTATTCCTTCTATAAAAAAATATAAAAAAAACAAATTTGCGTACATCAACACCTTAGAACGTATGTTGTTGTGGGACCTTGGTCTTGAAAGGTTTTTATGTGTTTTTAAGACACATATTGTTCCCACTACACAACACATTTTATTAAAAATAAAGAAAGAGAGTTGAGGGGAACCTTGAGAGACCCCTACATTAGCTGAATAGATACCCGGTTATACACCTTCAAAATTGAGTGGAAATTCGTTCAGATATAAAATTATGTATGCAAGAAATAAGTTACCCGCCAAATCCATAGCATCTTAATTTGCATATATGGTTGTTATACCATACTTTGTCAAATGCCTTTGAAATATCAAGAACAACATCGAAGTTCTCAACATTGGTTCTTAAGCGATTTGCTCCAAATGTAATTTACCAAAGAAAGTAAATCTCCTCCCTTCCCATTAAAATCAAATTAATTTATTTTTCAAATATTTTACAAATGAAAAAATTGAAATGGGTGTGTAATATGTTGTTTAGTTGAAACATATTTAATTTTTAAGCCCATAGCTCAAAGAACAATGGCATTTTGATTGTGTAAGATCCAAACGTAGCTTAGTATGATATGTGTCAAGGCAATTAGAATACCCTCCCAACCAGTTGATTGCAACTTCATATTACAGTGCGTACAAATTATAATATATAAATTTCCTCTTCAGCCAATACAACATCCAGAATCAAGACTCCATGCAAAAAAAAACACAAACGATGTTGCCACAGAATTAATCAAATTTTTATAATCAAAAAAATACAGCAAATGTAGTACACAAAGACAATTTGTCATTTCCCACAACACTCTCCCCCTAGTGCCATGGAAGATGAAACGTTATGAACAGAAAGAAAAAAAAGAAAGAAGTGGGAGTTTATTGTGACAGAGCACTAAGAAAGCGAGGGTTGTGGAGTAATGAGATTAAATCTAACCGTTTTGGTTGATACATTATCACCAGTGTCGCGATTTCTTGCTTCTTTAGAGGTAGAAAGAGAAGGGATAAATATATCCGAAGAATTTGAAATGACTGTTTTTCGTAGAGGATGATGTTTCGTCTGCGCGACTAAGCACTCGAAGATGGTTATAGATTTGAGTTTAGTACTTTTAAAATTCTCTCTTAAAGAAAGGTATAAATCTGTCGATGGAAACTCGAATGCACCTTCCCAACCAATAACGAAAATTTTAGCTTTGCAACTGATGACTGACCTTCTCACGGTGCTTGTAACAATTTACGTTCTAAGTCAGTAAGACATGCAAACAATGATTTTCGTCACAATCGCAGTTATATCGAAGCTGGGTATCAAAAACAACTAAAAACAGGCGCAGTATTCATCGATCTTACTGCAGCATATGACACGGTCTGGCGAATTGGGATTATATATAAGCTGTTCAATGCAATACCTTGTAGCACCATCTCGCGTTTAATTAACAACATACTGAGTAATCGTGTATTCAAAGTTCATCTAAATAGTTCATGTAGTAGGTCCAAAATGCTTAACAATGGTTTGCCACAGGGTTCCGTCCTGGCGCCATTACTTTTTAATCTGTACATTCATGACATTCCTGACACAACATCAAAGAAATTTGGTTACGCTGATGATTGGACCTGGCCACTCAAAACAAAGACATGGGTGTTTTGTAGGATTTGCTTTCAACTGACCTGGCGATAATGAATAACTATTTTCGAACGTGAGCTTATTTCCCAATTTACGTAAAACCGAGAGTTCTTGTTTCCATTTACACAACAAACTGGCAAAACACGAACTATCAGTGTTATTTAACGGCACTGTCATTAAATACAATCAACAGCCAAAGTACCTGGGTATTACTCTCGATAGAACTCTTTCTTTTAAACTCCACCTAGAAAATACGTCAAAAAAACATAAAACGAGAAACAATATATTGCACAAACTGGCAGGCTCGACATGGGGTGCTACTCCAGCTACCCTCCGCACAACTGCTCTAAGTCTGGTTTACTCAGTGGCTGAGTATGGCGCACCAGTCTGGTTGAATAGCACACATACTGAAAAAGTTGACTGCCAGCTGCATGCCACGATGCGTACTATAAGTGGTACTATCAGATCCACCCCTTTACCTTGGCTTCCTGTGTTAAGCAATATCGCTCCACCTGAACTCAGACGCTCGCATGCTCTCATGCGTGAACATAAAAAGACAACCAACAACATCACGTTACCCTTGCACGAATATTACGGTGACCACACTCGTTGCCGATTGAAGTCAAGAAAGCCTCCACATAAAACTGCCAGCAACCTGCTGGTAACTAATTTTAATATCTTGGATGCCTGGGATACCTCCTGGCATCATTACAACACAACTGGCTTTTCTATTACTAACCCGACTTCTACCCAACCTGGTTTCGATTTGCCACGTCATACCTGGACTACATTAAACCGAATAAGTACAAATCATGGACGTTGTGCTGATTCTTTCTACAAGTGGGGTATTGCAGAGTCCCCTGAGTGTGACTGCGGCGCACCACAACAAACCATAAAGCACATTGCAACTGTGTGTCCAATTCGACGTTACAATAGCAACATCTCAGACATCCATTTGGCAACTCCCGATGTAGTAGTATGGATAGACTCACTCGATGTAAACATCTAATGTTCAAATGTACTGCCCAATGTTCAAATATTTTACTTTTTACTTTTTTACTAAAAGACGCGCAATCAAATCGATTGTAAGTTCATTTAACGTGTATGCATGTTTTGTTTTAGGTAGATTTCATAGAAGAGTCTACCTATTTTATGTTTAATTTTTAATGTGTCACAAAAAAAACCATACGCTAAATAAATTAGAATAAATTATAAACTAACGGTTCTGAATAACCAAACATGCCAGATGAAGCTAAATTGAAACTCGTTAAATTGAAATATTGCTCTGTGCAGTTTGCCAGGAGTTGCGATATCTCCAATATGGTACTCGTTCAAATCTTTTGCGCATTATTTATCTAAATTGTTTATATTGGAAGAAACATTTAATTGGTGTTCTTCATCCCCTAATCTAACCCCAAAATTCTCAAATTTCTGATATGCAGTTTTTAAGACGTGTTTTTAAAATATGTTTGTTTGTTCTGAAAATAAAACAATCGATGTCAATGCTAATCAAAAACGTCTATTCATTACAATTGACCTGTTTTTTTATTAATTGTCCTGTTAAAATATTAATATAACTCAAGTAATCAAAATATTTGTTTGATTTTTTTAACAAATATCGTGATAAGCTAATCAATAGTAAAATTACTTAAGTTCCTATCATTATTTCCCAATCAGTCTTTAATTAAGGTTGTAGGTTTTGAATGAAAATTGAAAAAACGTTGAGAAAGTATAGTTTATAATTTATATTCAATATTCAAGGTAATGTTAATTAATATAAGTTTGAAGAAAATTGGGATTGTGGCGGCTTAGAAGTCTAAGAATTGTTTGGATATAATGAAAATTTTGTAAACAATAAATAGTAGTTTGTATAATCGAGCCAAAATGTACTAAATTTCACGCAAGTATGAAATTTGCCATACCAGCGGGCATTTTACATCTTGGCGAGTTATACACTATACTTTTTCTACGGCATTTAATATATAAACACAAACTTTCTTCTAGTACAACTTAGTTTTTGTTGATTTGTTCGTTTGACGACACAACGATCAGGAAAGATTACTCTTCCTTATTATTTGAATTTGAAATAACAGGCGCGTTCCATTGAAGATCAAACTTACTCAAATTTGCTTTGATCTACTCTACCTCGAATAGGTTGTGTAGTTGAAAAGCAGTTTATTTTTTGATTTTATTAAGATCGGTTATAAACTTGTTTTGGTTTCAGATCTAAATATCAGCCCACAATAAAAATGTTGGATAATAATAAAATGGTGTGGCTATATTTGAAAAATATTAAAACTTTCGGCAGTCTACTCAAAAGGTGCTTTGAGTAGCTATTTTGTTTCAAAGGAACGCGTGGAATGGTGGAATGGGGAAACAAAAACAATTATGCAACGGTTACTTTTTGTATTTGAAGTAATAAAATGATCAGAGCCGTTACAAAAACATTATTACTTCGGTCTGAAAGATCTAAGTATTACATTCATGAGCTAAAAGTGAAATTTTTAGTAGAGAAAGTAGTCTAGTAATGAAACCAAATCAAAAAAAGCAACTTGATGTGCTAAATCCATTCCAACTTAACAGGAAAACGTCAAGCTCTCCTGTAAGAGAAAGAAGCAATATCTTGCTAAATATAAACACAAATGAAGTGGAAATTGAAAGTGAAGAACGTCAACCTGACTATGAAGAAAGAGAAGGACTCAGGCATCTAGAAAAAGAAAATTTAGAGCTCAAGAAAAAACTAAGCAAAATATAAGAGATAACATCAAAGCTAAGCAGTGAAATTGCTGCTTTAAAAAGAGAAAATCAAGAAAATCAAGAGTCGAGAAGCAAGTGAATCGGAAATGACTGATAATCTAAATATCGGCAAAGACATCAGAAGACGAACAAACGCATTTGAGTATCTAACAGATGAAGAGGAATTGCAAACAGATTGGATACTGATAAAGAGTAGGCCAAGTAAGAAAAGTAAAAAGAGGAAAGCTGAAGTTTTCCCTGAGTATGTGCCATCAAGCGCTAGTCAACCACAAGATGCACATGCAATTGATAAAGACAAAGTTATTCTAACAAAAAAAACAAAAGAGAAAAAGCCACCGCCAGTAGCTGTAACGGGTATTTCAAGTTTATGCGGAAATTCGAACCATAATGAAAATGGTAACGGATAAAGAGTACAAAATTACTGCTCTTAACAATGATGTCTGGAAGATCAACACATTAAACTCTGATGCATACAGAAATTTAACAATGAAACTAAACATTGACAAAAATCAATGGGTTACATATGGGTTACAAACAAACGGCCAAGGTAATGGAAAGAGGACTACATCCCACTTGTTTGGTCGACGGTATAATTGAAAATCTGACACGTAAAGGTCTTAAGATCTTAGATGCTGTTAACATCATCAAAAAAGAAAGAAAAACCAACGAGAATGGATCCAAAACTATATAGGTTTTCAATTCCAAAATAAACCATTTAAAGTTCAATCGAAACTTTCCCTAAAATAGAATAAACCTTATCCAATTCAAATAAAACATTTTCAATTGCAAATAAAACTTTTATTTAAATCAAATAAAACTTTTCCCAATTCAAAAAAAATTTTTAAAAAACAAAAACAAACTTTTCCAAATTCAAAAAAAACATTTAAAAAAACATTTAAATAAACAATTTAACGGCGAAATTCTACATTAATAACCTGTTTTCGTAATATATTGAGTGTAGTGAAAGAGTTTTGTTAGTCAACAATAGTTGATTTATATAATAATATATATATATTGGGGATTCTCTGTCAACTCGGCCACCCCCCTCTGTCAAAAAACTGGAGCAACCTATAAAATTCCAGTTAGGCTCATTTTTTAGCTATAACCTTCTAGTTTAATTTTAGCCATAGCCTTTTTGGAAAATTAAAAATGGCGGACCAGTATGGCGGCTGCAAGTTAACCACCCACCTCAACATAAAAGAATGTTTTTTTTGATGTCATACTTGTAAAAGCCATCTGATAATTTAATAGAAACCATTTTCTGATGTAATTTGTTAATATATTATTACCAAGATGTTGTTAATATATTATTACCACCAACATGTGGTAATAATATATTAACTAAAATATTAAAATGAGTGGTGTGGACGTGAACAGCTGCAGCGAGGATGGAAACGGAGGAAATTGTGGTCCCTATTCAAATATTTCTTCTCATCAAAAAGAAAGTTTCGATTGAACTTTAAATGGTTTATTTTGGAATTGAAATCCTATATATAAAAGAGGACTTCCTCTTTTTATGTTAACATTCGAACAAAACGAAAATATAAAAGAAATTTATAATATAAAAGGGAAACTCAATATGAGAGTGAAAATTGAACCTTTAAAGAAAAACTCGATGAGAATACCACAATGCAAGAAGTGTCAAGGTTTTAACCATACACAAAACTACTGTGCACGTGAACCAGTATGTGTCAAATACACTTAACGCAAGTATGCCCAGTTTACAGAGACACCTTAGCCAAGTGCATAAATTGCAAGGGACAACATCGTAGATGCGAAGTTGCTATCCAACTCCAAAAAATAACAGATAAAACGCGCAAGCCATCACAAAACAAGCAAAATAACGTTGGTAGATCCAATGAACTATACCAAGAGAAACTGTGTGAGCAATCTAACAGCGCGAAAAATGGAAAATCATACGCTCAGGTACTAAAAGGCTCAGAGTCAATCAAGGACCTAAACGAATTGATATTAAAAAAAATTAAGCAGATAGAAAGCTTAAAACCAATCGTCAAGAAAAATTAAATATGAATACAACACTCAGAATAGTACCTGGAATACAAACGGGTTGAGCAACCACACCACAGAAGTTGAAATGTTCCTGAAGTTAGAGAAAAATAGATATTTTTCTAATATCAGAGACTTACTTTGTTAAATCATCATATATAAAAATACCTGGGTATAAACTTTATCATGCAATTCATCCAGCAGAAAAAGCGAGGGGAGGATCAGCAATACTAGTCAGGGATAACATAAAGCACCATGAAGGCATTAAAATCGAAGAAGTAATGCAGGTCACGTCGATAACAGTTATTACTAAAAATAATTTGAAAAAAAATGATTACTCCAAACTCTTCAATGAACTAGGCAGTAAATTTATCATTGGTGAAGATTTTAACTCAAAAAACACATATTGGGGATCAAGAATCACTACAACAAAAGGTAAAGAACTGTACGAAGCAGGACAAAAAAGTGTGATTTTCATTCCGGTGGTTCACCGACCTACTGGCCAACCGACCTTGGTAAGGTATCTGATTTAATAGACTTCTTTATTACAAGGAATATGTCAAAAAACTATATAGATATCGAAAATAACGTAGGGTTGTCATCAAATCACTCGCCTGTTATAATGACAGTTAGTGAAAACATAATCAAGCGGACGTATGCACCTAAACTAACAGGTAAACACACTAATTGGAATGTTTTTCGTGAGTGTATAGAAGAGAAAATAGATCTACAAGTACCAATTAGAAACCCAGAACAGCTAGAAAGGCTGATTGAAGCTATACATTTAGCTGCAACAACAAGTACTCCAGCTACGCAGTCTAATCGTATTCTTACCGCAAACTTTCCCATGGAATTAAGAGAAGTGATAAAATCAAAGCGCAAGGCACGTAAAATCTGGCAGACAGCTCGATCTCCAGAACACAAAACTATTTTAAATAATATGTGCATACAATTAAAGACAGCTATTAAAGAAGCAAAAAATGAATCTATTAACAGATATCTCTCAAGTCTTTCTGATGATAAAAGCAAAGAGTACTCACTCTGGAAAGCAACAAAAGGACTCAAAAGACCAATAGCGCAGATCCCTCCGATTAAAAAAGATGATGAAACATGGGCCAGAAGTGCTCAAGAAAAAGCTGATCTATTTGCAGAATTACTAGAGGCCACCTTCAAGCCATTTGGTCGACCAACAGAAGACGAAAACATAACGAAAGCGAACAAAACTGATTCACAAGAAATTTCATATGTCACATTACATGAACTTAAAGAAGAAATACGTACCAGTTTGGTTCCAAAAAAGGCCCCAGGCTACGATTTAATCACCAGTGAAGTTGTTAAAATGCTGCCTGATAAAGTGATTATGACCCTAAAACCGAATAAATCACCAAAATGACAAAAACTCGTATAGACCGGTATCATTACTCCCAACGATATCGAAGCTTTTTGAAAAACTTTTTCTTAAAAGACTTAAGCCAATAATAGAAAATAGAAACCTCATACCTTCGCATTAGTTTGGTTTCAGAGAAAACCATGCTACCATCGAACAAGTGCACAGGATCACGAATATTATTGAAGAAACGATTGAAGCCAAAAGGGTATGCTCGGCAGTCTTTCTTGATGTTGCTCAAGCTTTTGATAAAGTTTGGCATCATGGCTTAAAGCATAAATTGCATAGAGATCTGCCCAAAGTTGTATGAAATTTTAAACTCTTATCTGGATGATCGCCACTTTAGAGTCAAATATGATGATAGTTATTCAACATTGAAAAAGATTGATGCAGGAGTTCCGCAGGGTAGCGTCCTAGGACCGGCACTATACCTGCTATATACAAGAGATTTGCCTGGCCTAAGCAAAACAACCATTGCAACCTTTGCAGATGATACCGCAATTTTGACCACCGGAAAAACCGTAGAAGAAGCAACTAGCAAACTGCAATACGCTACTAATCAAATCCACAACTGGACAAAAAGATGGCGAATTAAGCTGAATGAAACAAAATCCTCTCATGTTAACTTCACTAACCAAAAAGTAAGCCAAATACCTCTGAAAATCAACTCAACACAAGTTGATTATGCAAACACAGCATAATGTCTAGGTATGACTCTGGATGCTAAACTGAGATGGAAGGAACATGTTAAAAAGAAAAAAGAAGAACTGAATTTGAAATTTAGAAAGATGCACCAGTTACTTGGTAGAAACTCAGTACTATCTATTCAAAACAAACTGCTTCTGTATCGTCAAAAATTGAAACCAGTGTGGACGTATGGTATCCATCTATGGGGCTGTACTAAGAAAACGAACGCGAAAATCATCCAGTTGTTCGAAAACAAAGTGCTGCGTTGCATTGTTAATGCCCCGTGGTACTTTAGAAACGAAGACATCCATAGGGACCTAAAGATAGAGTACGTAAAGGATAAAATAAAAAAATATGCAATTAAACACACCACACGCATTCGCGTACATGAAAATATTGAAATACGCCAGCTAATGGATGTGCCCGTTGCTGACAGAAGGCTTAAAAGAACGAAGCCTCTAGATTTGATTTTATAATCAAAAGCATACTTAATAAAATAATGTAAATGGGACTAACCAATGGGTTACACCCGAAAAGATGTGCTATAAATATGAAATGTAAATTACTAGATGAGCGTAGCTCAGTTGTTCTTTTATATTAATAAAAAAAAATTTTTGATTTTGTAATAATTTTTGCAATATTTTTAGAATTTTGGAAAAAGTTTCAATTGTTGTTTTTGTTATAATTTTTGTGATATTTTTAAGAATATTAAAATTCTTTTATATATAATTTTAAATTTTGAAAAAAGTTTCAATTTTGTAAGAATTCTTGAAATATTTTTAGAATTTTGAAAAACTTTAAATTTTTGATTTTATTATAATTTTTGGAATTTTGAAAAAAGTTTCAATTTTTGCAATATTTTTAGGATTTTGGAAAAATTTAAATTTTTGATTTAGTTATAATTTTTGCAATATTTTTAAAATTTTGGAGAAAGTTTGAATTTTAGAATTTTTAAGAATTTTTGGAATATTATTAGAATTTAGATAAAGTTTAAAAATATTTGATTTTATTCTAATTTTTGGAATATTTTTAGAATTAAAAAAAAATAAAATTTTAAATTTTATAAATATTTTTAGAATTTTGAAAAAGAATTTTTGGAATATTTTTAGAATTTTGAAAAATTTTATATTTTTAGAAAAAGTTATAATTTTTGATATTGTTATAATTTTTGCAATATTTTTAGAATTTTTGAAAAAAGTTTTAATCTTTGATTTTCTAATAATTTTTGAAATATTTTTAGAATTTTGTTTGAAAAAGGTTTGAATTCTTGATTTTATTTAATTTTTACAATATTTTTGGACTTTTGAAAGAAATATGAATTTGTTATTTTGAGATATTTTCTCGAAACGCTAAATGGAGAGGTTATTGAGTAGTTTGCTGATTGTATAATCTTTTCACTAAATTATGTTAATTTATGCTCTGTTTACTGTTATAATTTTCCGACAACGCTTTGATGTTTCGTGTTAGTTTTGTAATACATATTTCTAAACAGAGATAAAAAAATACATGTACTTTAACAAAAAGTTATGTGTTGATATATTTCGCTGCCCAAAACTAAAAAGCATGTCCTCATAAAAGTTTTTTGCCGAAAACTGTATCAAAATTCTTAACCCAGACCGAAGTCTTGATACCTCAGAGCTGTGAGATTTCAGCCCCTCCATATTTTGTGTATTGATTTGTACAATTTGTAAACTAGATTTGTAAGCTAGAACTGCCGAATTAATTATTTACATTAAATTCCGTTTAGCAACCGTTTAGCAACCGACACTTGTCTGAAGAAAACTGAAAATCTTGTTCAACATGATGTTTCATGTATTATATTGTTATTGCAATATAGTAATGGCGATTAAAGAAATTGCATGTTAATGTAGTACATGATAGTAACATGTGTTTTATAAAACAAAATACCTTTAATTTTCTATTAATTGGTTTTTCAATGTTTAAAGTATGTATATAATTGACATTTTAATTTTTCCATGATAACAGTATTGAAGACCACTACACAACAGAAAAATGAATAATGGTTTCTGACAGCACACTCTTTGTCAAATATTGCTCAAGAACTAGTCCAAAATAAATTTAAAAACATAAAAAAAACTGTCGTCAGCTTAACAGTGAAAGAACGTATCTGAGTTTTTTGCAGTTTTGACTTGAAGACGTAATCGACGCAAATATGAGTTTTTATGATTTTTCTCCTATTTTGGATTGAATACATAATATTTCAAAATATATTTAAAAGCGTAATAATGCAAAAAAAACTATTATTTTTAGCAAATAGATTACGAATAAAAACGTTTTTTATTCCTCCTGTAAAATCGGATTTTTGCAGACACGTTCTTTCACTGTTAAGCCGACGTAATGTTGTATTAATGTTGTAAATATTCGTTGCACTGTTTCCTGTTGTTGAGAATATAATATTAGATGCCGGTTGTTGATGTTATGTTGAGAATATACGATATTTCTGTTTGGGTGATTTAGTATTGGTGAAGAGCACCTCTATCTGTCTCTTTTTGAATACATGGGCAATTTCCTGTTTGCATTTCGTTGGAGAAAGATAATGAGAAAGAAAAAATACAAATTTAAAATGCACTGGATGAAAAAAGATTCTTCTTAAAAATGATCACGGAGACATATTTTAAAAAAAATAAATTCAGAACTTTTTTGACTATCAAGCAGTAAACTTTATGTTGTGTAAACTTTATGAATATAAATTCGATTAGATTTTTAAAAGTAAATTATATTGAATAAACTTTGTTTTGTTTAGTAATTTTGTTTATATAAATCCTTCAAGATTGTTATTTTTTTGGAGATATACATAATTTTATTTGAATGCTTATGCCAAATGCCAACGGCAAACAGTGTAAATTAAATTTAATCGAGCTTAAATTAAAATAATACGAAAACAAAAACTCAGTAAGTGAAATAAAAAATGATTAAATAAAATAGTATATTAAGAAACTAGTTTCATAATCAACGATTTTATCGCACGCAATCTGTTTAGAAAACGACCCGCGCAGCGGGGAGTTTTCTAAAGGATAAGTGCGATGAAACGAGTTTTTTATACTATAATAATAATTTAATAATAAACAATAATAATTTATAATAAAATTAAAAAAAATAGTCAATTTGAAATTTTGTTATTATTACTAATTATTTTAATTAATTAAAATATTTAACACTAATTTAGATATTCTTATTAATTTTATTTACATAATTATTCGTTTTAATGTTCACTGACGTTTGTATGACCAATGTGACCAACCGTGAAAGACAAAACTTTGCGTATCGTAATGAAGGCCATTCGATACGCATTTGGGTATCGAAATGACTTTATTTTTATACGCAAAATAGAAAAAAAACAATTACCTAAGTTGGATCCTTTCTTCGTGATCTTGCTTTACAGAAGATACACTGCAGCTACGTTTTCTTGCATTAAGCACCTGACACATGTTTGCAAATTTGTTAAATGTCTCTCGCTTGCTTGCTGAGATAATACTTGCAGGGTCTACTTGCAGCAGATCTTTTGCCTGTTGAAAGCAATTATTGAGCTGATGTTCCTTGGTAGTTCTTTCAATATACATACACATATCTTCTCACCATTCGTTTGTAGCTGGTGTTCCGTTCTTGAGAACATCTTAAGAAGTGCTCTCACGATTCCGTTCTGTTTAACTGTTTATTTACTAATTAACAAAGCTTATTTTATCCTTTAATAAAAATTTATCGGTATTTACCATACTCTATTATGTTAAATTTATATTATCTTTTATTCGTCATCATTTTTCATAAATTGTCGTTATACACACAATCAAAATAGACCGTTGACCAAAAACTATAAAAAAGAAAATTTCATTTAAGCGAGGAAATGGACAAAAAGAAAATAGAAAACTAACACAAGCGTTATTATAACAAATTAAAATCAAAGTTCTGTTTATTGTTTTTCTTTTTATCATGAAGCTTTACATTTTTCCATTATACTAGACATCAGACAAACTAGTTTACTTTAGGATTTCTATTAATTCGGGTGGATACTACTCTATAGATCATGAAATAATTTATTAGTGAAAACATTCTCGTGGCCTTAAAGTTTTCATTTTTAAAAAAATGTCATTTAATTTGGTAAAAACAAAATTTTGTAAAGATTTAAATAAAATTCGAGTGACAGTGTTCATGAAATTCGTGTGATGCAAATTCATCCAGTGAAAATATTTTTTAGTTTGTATTTATTTATTAATTAATCTATGGATATCATGTATTAAAATAAATTGATATGAAATTTACGTGGAAACCACTAGGCAAAGGTAGGTGAATTGGTAATACATACATAAAATAATTTTAAAACTGAATACCATTAGATGGTTAATGTTGAATTTATTTTAGAACACCAACTATTGAGTTTTCTACAGGGTTTCTTAAATATTTTTAAATGTAAAATTTCGAGCCATGAAATTCTGAAGCCTCACTCCAACCCACAAGACATGAAAAGGATTAATTTCTGTGGGTAGCTTTAGTTTAATTCTTTAAAATGTTTTGTCTTGCCTCGTTTTGTCTTTTGAAACTCTGAGTCAAACAATCCAACACTAACATTAAATTAATAATAAAATAACTGAAATTAGCTTAAGGCTTCAATATTTTTTATATAAATATTTTTACTATAATAACTAAATTAAACTTAATACATAATTTGAACACTATACAAGAGTCACGCAACCTTTACATAAAGAATTCATTTTGATGAGCAACAATTTATTAAAAAACTTTAGTAGATTTTAAAACACGAGTTTCATTTCGTTTTTTACAACCTTCGAAAAATGGTTATCCAAGATAGATTCATTTGCGACACTCCTTTTTGTTGACTGAACAGCTAAAATTAAAAGAAAATTGTACCAGGGAAAATGTAAAATATTGTATTGTTGACGTTACACACCTTTTATGAAATTTATTTTAACAGAAAGTAAAAATGTGTTTAGATCACATTTTGTTAGGGATTTATCATGAATTCATGCTTCAAATTAGGAAGACAATTTAATTAAGTAAAAATATTTTCTTTAAAAACATATTTATTATATAATACACATTTCAATAGTCAGTCTTGCTAAGGATCCACAGAGATTAAGACATATCAGGACATATCAGGAATTTAGGACATATCACATAAGTGTGTTTTACTGTCATAGCAGTAGAAATATTTCTATAGAGATTTTATGGGAACTCATTGCTGGCAAGCGGTAGTGTGACCTGGACATAATGCAAAGTCAACAATGTAATCATTTGTTTTACAAGATAGGCAACAATACGGCTTTACTTTTCAGAAAACCTCTAAGGGCAAATTCAGTGTAAATACATTTTAAAATAAAGAAAACATTAGTGAAAAAACGACATTTATTCTGGGACCTGTTGAAAAAAATTTGCACGATATAACGGAGAGCTAGATTTTGTTCGAGACGGCTTAAGTGGAGGGTTACAGTTATAACAAAATTAAATTTTGTTTTATTTTGATTTTGTTAAATTTAAGAAAATGATTTAATAGTAAAAGGTTTTTAAAAATTGATAACAATTTGTACAAAAGAAACCAGGAAAAAGCAACAATCCAAATCAAACATTTGGGCTACAAATCTATATTTCGGCAAACATATTAGAAATTATTCTCCTTAAGCGGAAAACCCTCTGGTGGTGAACAGATGTAAACTTGCAATCAGAATTTTGGACAAAAGTAAAAGTAAATACTATTCACACAGCGGAAAACAGTTTCACATCCACCTCGTTCTATAAATGTCATTAGGATACACCCCTCGGACAACTATCTGAACCTTCCGCAAAAATGAAATACTTTCTACCTCAGTATACAATACGCCTTTTATAATATATAACATTCAATTGATTGGAAACACCTAATTTTTTAATTGTTATTTGTAACAGTGAAATTTTATTAACCAGAATAATTGAAAGATTAATAAAACCTGGATTTTTACCAGCGAGTTCTGGTTTGGGACATCTCTTATGGCAAAACTTGTATTAACCAAAAACAAATCAAGATTGAATATAAACAAAATTAAAAAAAAAACAAACAAAAATTATATAAACCAACCATTTGAGAGTTGTACAAGTGTTGTACAAGTAATGACATTTCCAAATATGGCGTGTCAATGGAATGTATGAAGTGAAGTAAATAGAATTTCAAAAAACAGACAACAATTCTTTTTTTCCACCAGGAGTTAGTCTATTTTATATTACTCACATCGATGGAATATATACAATGATAGGTATAACGCAATGCAGAGAAAACGTAAGAAAGCTTTAGTTATTTTTATTTGTTGGAATTATTATTGTGGAATTTTTGGAACTATTTATTATGTATTGTGGAATCATTGGAACTATTTATTATTGTCGAACTGGAAGTTATCGTCACAGAGTCGTCCATCGACGCTTTATAAAATGCAATGCACTGTATTCAATTATATTACACCCAAAGATGATCGAAAATTAAAACAGAATGACGATCATACATATAATACTCATTTGTAGTTAAATCCTTCATATAGCATATACTTTTCCAAATCGTCACAGGCAACATAAAAAAAACTGTGATGTCTGTGTGATAAAAATTCTTCAAATATTACTTAAAATATTATTATTCTCGTTGAAATAAATTAAATCTATAACATCCAACTATTGACGACGAGCTAAATGTATGCGCTAATTTACAAATTAAGCTAAACATATTATTTTTATACAACTTTCGTTTACTTTAATGCAAAGAACTTTTGAAGAATTATCACATTTTTTTAACACAATTTCTTACATGCAACTCGTGATCATTCTTTTGTGTTTTTTCCTGTCATCGATTTAAATTCTTTTCCAAATAAACGGTATGGTAAAAGCGGTTTCGCTTTCTTTGAAGCTGCTTTCTAAAACAAGCGCGCTCATGTAGAAACAATAAAACTTAACACTGTTAGAATAAAAGCACGAGTCTAAAAAGTAAATTAATTTTACAAACTTAATTCGAACAATTTAGTTAAACAATATACATTACAATACTTGTGGCACAATACACTATTGATAACAACTTATATTTATGATAAACATTTACATAATGTCGATCGATTATTTAGAGCTAAAATTTTCTATCTTTTGTTTGTTTTAGGGTAATTCTTCGTCGGGTTTATGTTAGAAAACTAAATGACAGAACTCTCAACATAACCCTTTTCCACTCTATTGGAACACAATGTTCTTATAGTGGCTTAAAGTTTGCGAAAAAATTTCGGTAACCAAACATATGAAAATGATTTTGACACACATCTTAATGACTTTTTTTAGACACACTTAAAATTCACTGATCGAGCATAACGTTCTTTCATATCTCTCCCTTAACCAAATATATTTTTAGACAAGAAGAATTTTTGAAATCGGTGCAGTACTTTTCGAATCAGGTCCTGATTCGGATGGTAGGATTAGGCCCAGATCACGTTCACCATATAATTAAATACGGCAAATCTTAGTAAGGCATTTTGTATTCCTGATTTGTAGCACTGATCAGATTGTTCAACTAGGGATTAAATACGAAAAATAAAACAAATCAGGGCCGGATATATTCAAATAATGTTAACCCTAAAGGATTATTCTAATTCAGGCCTGGAACTGGTCCACATTAGATTGTCCTAATACGGCTTCCCCTTTTTGGCTCTGATCACGCTTCCTGCTCTGGATCCTATCATGAAATATTGACATAAAACAATCAATAAATTCTTTCTTTTCTTAATAGTGAGATCACAACATAATTATTTGTTGGCGGAGCGTTTTGCTTTAAAGTCGAGCTTTTTGAATACCCATAAAGAAATATTCCAAATATAGTCTTCAGGAGGTAATATGAAAGAACTTCATTTCAAACCTAAAATTGTCAAAAAACTTTTAAGGGGGTAAAACAACAACAAAGCTTTCGGTTTGGATAGCATTCCTTCTATTAATCTAAAAATATTTTCAAAAGAATTTGCACCCACTATTACTAAAATTTTTGTATAAAATTCTATAAATCTGATATTTTTCTTTTATGGTAATAGTTGGCCAATGTCCACCAACCCGTCCACAAAAAAGGATGAAATGTGATATTTGAAATTATAGACAAATAACCTAACTGCCACTCCTGCCACATATATCCAAATTTATGGAAGACAACAATTTGATATTTAATAGTCAATAAGGTTTTCGAAACAAAAGATCAACA
Source organism: Diogma glabrata (assembly GCA_963693315.1). Taxonomy (NCBI): domain Eukaryota; kingdom Metazoa; phylum Arthropoda; class Insecta; order Diptera; family Cylindrotomidae; genus Diogma; species Diogma glabrata. The sequence goes on from OY856188.1 coordinate 285,132,665, forward strand.
AATGATCTTTTCAACTATGTAGTCCATTGATGGAACAACATACTTGATAAAGGTGATGTAACGAACGTTATCGCATTAGACATCTGCAAAGGATTTGCTCGAAACTGGTATGCCAACTAGATTATAAGCTCATTGCGTACGGATTTCAATATGTAGTCGTGAAGCTGACTCAAAATTTTCTTTTTGCAATTCCGAATCACAATTCAACGTATTTCGATATTGTCAACAATATCAAAAAGTCAGACAAGTGCGAATAAAATTCGCTCGTCAAGGGTTCCGTGAATGTAAAAGAACACAATATCAAAAATTATTGACAAAAAGTTGTGTTGTAATGTCCTTATATTTTCAGACCATAGACACATAACAAAATAAATGTTAAATTGTAAATGTCAATAGTAAATTACAATCAAATCTACATTGATCAAAAATGGCAAAAAAATGTTAATTCAGGTTAAATATTATCCATAGATGTTTTTGGTAACTTAAAAAAGATTCAATTACACCAGCTTGTAAATGGATTAAATTTGATTATTTTTTCGGTCAATCGAGTGTTGAAATTTAGGGGTGTGGTAAGGCTACATACTAAAAATATTTTTTTTTAATAACACAAAAACTCTGCATTGCAAAATTCTAAAAAAATTGTAATATTTCTTAAATTAAGTGCTCTTTCATATGACACCCCACTCATTTGGGTCAAAAATGGTTTTTTTTCCCTCCCCACACCCATCCCATAAACACACAGAAATATAATTATTTGAGTCTTCGATATGATTTTCATTCAAAATTTACCAATATTCCTGTCTCTGTAAATATTTTCAAATTTTTCAGTCAGTCATCGTCGAAAGGTAGGCGGCGGCACGATCTGAATTTAGCCCTTTCTTATCCATAACTCAAAAACTGTGCTGTAGTTTTCATACAAAACTTACCAAATTTCCTAACTCTGTGAAATTTTCCAATTTTTTCTGTCATTTAGTGTCGAAACGTATGGAGGGGGGACGGTCTGAATTTTGCACTTTTTCAACAGTAACTCAAAAACTGGGCAACGCAAAATTCTAAAAAAAACTGCAACGAATTTTAAATTAGATGTTTTTTCAAATGACACCCCACTCGCTTGGGTAAAAAAAAGTTTTTTTTTCCCCCCTCTACCCCGGTCTTCTAAACACACAGAAATATAATTATTGGAGACTTCGCTATAGTTTTTGTACAAAATTTGCCAAATTACCTAACTCTGTGAATTTTTACAAATTTTTCTGTCTACCAGTGTCGAAAGTAGGGGGGGGGAACGGTGTGAATTTGCATTTTTTTCACAATAACTCAAAAACTGGGCACCAAAAAATTCTAAAAAAATTGCAACGAATTTTAAATTAGATGTTCTTTCAAATGACACCCCACTCGCTTGGGTCAAAAAAAGTTTTTTTTTACCCCCTCTACCCCGGTCCTCTAAACACACAGAAATATAATTATTGGAGACTTCGCTATAGTTTTCATACAAAATTTAGCCAATTTCCTAACTCTGTGAACTTTTCCAAATTTTTCTGTCAATCAGTGTCGAAACGTGTGGGGGGGAACAGTCTGAATTTCGAACTTTTTTGACAATATCTCAAAAACTGGGCATCGCAAAATTCTAAAAAAAACTGCAACGAATTTCAAATTAGGTGCTCTTTCAAATGACACCCCACTCGCTTGGGTAAAAAAAAGTTTTTTTTTACCCCCTCTACCCCGGTCCTCTAAACACACAGAAATATAATTATTGGAGACTTTGCTATAAATTTCGTACAAAATTTAGCAAATTTCCTAACTCTGTGATTTTTTACAAATTTTTCTGTCAATCAGTGTCGAAACGCATGGGGGGGGGAACGGTCTGGACTTTGCACTTTTTCGATAATATCTCAAAAACTGGACACCGCAAAATTCTAAAAAAAACTGCAACGAATTCCATATAAGATGTTCTTTTAAATGACACCCCACTCGCTTGGGTAAAAAAAAGTTTTTTTTTACCCCCTCTACCCCGGTCCTCTAAACACACAGAAATATAATTATTGGAGACTTCGCTATAGTTTTCGTACAAAATTTAGCAAATTTCCTAACTCTGTGAATTTTTACAAATTTTTCTGTCAATCAGTGTCGAAACGCATGGGGGGGGAACGGTCTGGACTTTGCACTTTTTCGACAATATCTCAAAAACTGGGCACCGCAAAATTCTAAAAAAAACTGCAACGAATTCCAAATTAGGTGCTCTATCAAATGACACCCCATTCGCTTGGGTAAAAAAAAGTTTTTTTTTACCCCCTCTACCCCGGTCCTCTAAACACACAGAAATATAATTATTGGAGACTTCGCTATAGTTTTCTTACAAAATTTAGCAAATTTCCTAACTCTGTGAATTTTTACAAATTTTTCTGTCAATCAGTGTCGAAACGCATGGGGGGGGGAACGGTCTGGACTTTGCACTTTTTCGACAATAACTCAAAAACTGGCCACCGCAAAATTCTAAAAAAAATTGCAGCGAATTTCAAATTAGGTGCTCTATCAAATGACACCCCACTCGCTTGGGTCAAAAAAAGTTTTTTTTTACCCCCTCTACCCCGGTCCCCCAAACACACAGAAATATAATTATTGGAGACTTCGCTATAGTTTTTTTACAAAATTTAGCCAATTTCCTAACTCTGTGAATTTTTACAAATTTTTCTGTCAATCAGTGTCGAAACGCATGGGGGGGGGGAACGGTCTGGACTTTGCACTTTTTCGACAATAACTCAAAAACTGGCCACCGCTAAATTCTAAAATAAATTGCAGTGAATTCCAAATTAGGTGCTCTATCAAATGACACCCCACTCGCTTGGGTCAAAAAAAGTTTTTTTTTCCCCCCTCTACCCCGGTCCCCTAAACACACAGAAATATAATTATTGGAGACTTCGCTATAGTTTTCTTACAAAATTTAGCCAATTTCCTAACTCTGTGAATTTTTACAAATTTTTCTGTCAATCAGTGTCGAAACGTAGGGGGGGGGGGGAACGGTCTAAATTCGCACTTTTTTTACTATAACTCAAAACCTGGGCATCGCAAAATTCTAAAAAAAATTGCTTTGTTTTTTAAATTAACTGCTCTTTCAAATGACTTGACCACATTTTAAATAGTGTTTTTACCCCTCCTCATTTCCACCCCCTTAATAAATCTAAGTATGGAAATATGACACTTTTTTATATTGTTTATTAAAAACGTACTAATTTTTCTATCATTCCAAGTACATTTGAAAATTTTCGATCAGATAGGTTCGGAGCTAATCGAGGCAAGAAAACGCGAAAAAAACGTCATTATTCAAAATTATACAAAAAAGGGTGAGGTGTAAAATTCCAAAATAAATTTTTATGGAATACTGAAATAAAGCCCTTTCATACGATACCCTACTTGAATCTATAAAAAAATGTATTTTCTCAAAGGTCTCACATCTCAGCCCTGTAAACCAGACGAAAACCACTTTAGTTTTATTTGTATCCGTCATTTTATGTGGACAGGTTAGTTTTATACGCATGCCAAATTTCAAGTCCATAGCATTTATAGTTTACGAGATAATCGATATAATGTGAAAAACTCGTTTTACTCTCACCTATAGTGTTCCGTATAAAAAACGGAACCCTAAAAAGTGAGATTTTTCCGCACTGTTTTATTTTTCATAGAAAATTTTCTCAATGCTAAGTTGATAATAGAAATGTTTACTTATATTTTAATATGAATGTTGATTGTGAAAAATTTGGTTGCAGAATAATTTTGTTTAATTGTGTTTTCGGAATTGCGAAATTACGACGCATGCGGAAAAAACCAACTTTGTACAACTAGATACACAAAGTACTATACCTATACCGATAAATTTCGGTTACCGCAGATGACTTTCCTGCCGAGTCTAAATTAATTAACGCTGGTGTATCACAAGGCTCCCTTTTGTTGCCACTTTGTTTTTAATTTATATCAACGAGCTGTTGAAAATCATCAGTAACATTAGGTCAATAGTTTTGCAGATGACAAGTCGTTCGTCCTCTATCTCTAAAGGGTTGAATGCATGAACGAATAAGTCTACCCTGGAGAGACGCTAGATAAATGTAAACGAGTACCTAAAAAAGTCGCACATTGAGTGACAAAAATTTGGTCAAAATTTTCGTTCAACCTCGCCTACTCAATAAATGTAAAAAATATTTCACTCTGATTCAGTTACTCCAAATGTATGTGACATTTCCAATGTATGGAGTTTTGTCGCTAACTTTGGGACGTTTAATTGACCCAGGACGCTTAATCACACACAAAAATGTCGCACTGTTATTGACTTGTTGTTTTTTATAAATATTGTCACCAGCAGTACTTGGATAAAATCAGATCCATCATACCTCAAGCATATTCATTTCCATGTCATGCAAACAACCAAACAGTTCAAATCACTCTGTCAGAGATTCTGTCACAACACCTTAGAACGCATGATGTTGAGCGGCAGTTGTTTATGTGGCTAAAGAAAGTTTCGCCAGTTAAATCATATATAGTGGAAAACACATCATCAGTAGCTGTAGCTTATTCAGAGTTTACAATTTTATTTTATTCGAGCACTCATTTCACTCCTCAAAATGGTATTCTTAAATAAAAATTCTTATAATTTCTTCCTCGTAAGAGTAAAATTTTTATTTTTTTCGATTTCATTCCTCTATTTTTTTTTATCCCATTTGCAAAAGAAGACCCGTACTACTTTTCCGTCATCCTTTTATTTATTTTTATATAACAATACTTGCATAATTAAACAAAACATTCAGAAAAAATTATTTATTTTTTAAGTTGGAAAGCATCAAATTTGAAGTAAAATTTAAAAGTGTGAGCATTTAAAAGAACATTTTCATTTCGTATTAGGAGTAAGAACGAACTAAAACTAGAACGTCACTTGATTATTAACGATTAAGAAATAACTTAACATAATTTTTTTTCTATTTCATGAAACATTGCTTTCAAATTCAAATGATAGGAGTAATTCAAATGATCGTTGTTTTTTACACATATCATTTTCGTTTAACTTTATTGCCAGTAACATTTATAAGACTCATCCAAAATTTCAAATAAAAGTTGTTAATTTAACAAACCAGGTAAAATATTTGATTACCTACTAAAAGTAGTTGCACATAATAATATTTTTAAATTACTGAATCACGCGACTCTTTTCATAATTAAGTCTGTACTGTGTACCGAATACCGATGTAACTATCAAATTTAGTGGTTTAATAGTATTCGTTGAGGTTCAGTCACCCTATTTTCATAAACTGTAGACGTATGTATTGGTTACAAGGTTTTTTATATAAAAACAAAAACGCGATTTTAAGAAAGAAAGGTTTTTCGTTCAACATATATTATATGTAAAAAAAAAATAACTAAATATTCTTGTAAATTTGTCAAACCATTTTGACTTACAAACTATCTTAAACGTTCTAATCGCACGACCTTTGATTGATTAAATTTGGAAACATATGGTTTGCTGAAATGTTTTGCAGATGTGAGTGCATAGACTCGAGTCGTTTTGGATGAACGTGACCCGTATGTAACAATTACCAAATATTAAAATTAGTATACAACAAACTTATTATCAACTTCTCTAGACCCATTAGGATTTGGAAATTTTTACACGTTTACTCGATAAAATACAAAACAATTTTACAAATTTGTACATAGAAGGGGTTTACTATTTTCAAATATAATACACACTAGCTTACTAAATGCAAAAAATACATAAACTTGAAAAATTTACTGCATAAATTTGTTATTTTAATATAATTATATTATGTACATATTTACAAAATAAACTGTTCGCATCAGAAAAACAATGTGAATTGTTTGATTGAAATTGGTGATTTAATAACGCTGAATGCCTTAACATAAATATATCTTGGAATAAAAAGTGAAAATATAAAAACAAAATTCAATGAAATTGAGTAGAATTTCTTGATCTGAACATGAATTTTTTATACAAATATTACAGTTACTCTGCTTATTTTCGTGGCAATAGCTTTTAGATAAATATTAAATACGTTTTGACAATGATATAGTCCCTGTGCCTACGCCGATTTCATGTGATGATTACCAAATATTTTATACTTCGTGCGGCTTTTTCTTGACGAGTCCGAAAACTTTTGTTCTGCAATTTTCCTCAAATCGGCCGCATTTTCGTTCGGCAAGCTCCGAGAAATGCCGATTGCCCGGGATCTTGTAATTTTTTTTTTTAACTATGGGGGTTGGAAATTTGATTTAGAACACGAGGATAACCTTGTCCGACAAAAATTGGTCTGCTATTGTCTAGTCCGACAACCCAAACATACCAAAATGTCAGTTGTCGGACTCGACAATAGCAAACACATTTTGGTCGGAGAAGCTTATCCTCGTGTTCTAAAATAAATTTCCAACCTCCACAGATAAAAAAAAATGTGGTAGTAAATTTACAGGATCGCGGGCAATCGGCATTTTTCGGAGCTTTCCGAACGAAAAAGCGGCCGATTTGAGGAAAATCGCACATACGTGTTTTTCTTTGTTTAGCACCAAAAATTTGTGGGATTAATAACCGTAGAACCGGACTTCCATTAAACCTTTGGGCGTATACAATCAATTATTTATCGTAATTTGCGTGATAAATTTTGCTACAACTCGGTGACATTAATTTTGGGTTATGGCAAAGAAGATAAATGAAAACAGAATTGTGTAGTAACCGCTTAGTTCATTAAAAGAAACAGAAAAAAATTAGGAAAGATATATTGAATATTTGTTGTCATTTTCTTAGTGCTAACTACGGTTACGGATTTTTTTTTCATGCTCCATGTAGGAGCGTTGCCATGCTGATCAGCTTTGAATATTAACCACGGTCGTTCGCAACAGCGACATAATTACCATGGCAGCCATTTTTTTAAGGTCGGTTATTACGTCCGTCTCCCATTGCGGTCGTGATCTACCTCGCGGTCGCCTACTCCCTGAGGTACTAACGTACACGCAATACTATTAGAACAGATACAACCTATTATATCAGGACCCTCAAGAAGGTCTCTGATCTCAAAGTTATACCGGGTTGTTTACTCTCCATCGTCTATCTTAAGTTAACCAAAAAATGTAGCGTAGGATCTTATGTCTCAAATACTACTCAAATACAGATAAATGCGATTCGTCAGGTTGTGAAAGGGTCCATGTTTGTGACACATCACATACATCACAACCAGTCTCTAATCAATGTCTTGTATAACTTGAGCTTGGTGTAAGTTGATACATACGGTGATCGGATTATTACGGATTATGACGTTGTTTAAAAAAACAAAAAAAAAACGATATTAGGATTTTTTTTCTATGATACTTTAACAGGAAAGCCGGAAATTTTGAAAATATACGATGATGATATAAAGATGCTCTTGAGTCTTGGTAGAACGTACATAATAGAGTTACGATTCTACATAAATGCAATGACATACAAAGCATAATTGTATTCAACTTCAATTTCAGATTTACAATATTTCAAAAATGAAATTAAGGTCACATTCGTTTCTTAGAACAAGGGACAACTTGAAATAAAATTGAATTGAACACTGGACCTTCTGGTGCTGTCACTAATATGAAGCAATCGGAGGACTGCGTGCCTAGCGAGGTTTTGTTCCAACGAGCATCAGCCATGTGTGTCTGAGAAGTAATTTCCTCCAGTTCAGTACAAATAATCAGATATACACGTAAATGAGACTGTGTTAACGGAATTAAATAAGCAAAAACAAATAACAGGGACTCTGACGACCCCAACGGCTGATTAAACCGAGATCAACACACACCAATATAACAACGAGCATTACATTTAAAAAACGATTAAATAAAGGTATCACTCATTCCATGATTGCATAGGATTCAAATTCTTACCCACGTTGATTCAGCCGATCATACTACCTAAAGATTAGATTAGATCAGATCTAATTCCCACAATAACAATTGCACAAGAATAATAAAACCAATTGTATTACAAGTTGTCACTAATAATGTTGCATTTCTGGTCCGGGCGATTGTTGCATAAGAATCATAAAACCAATAGTAATGCAAGTGATAAACATGAATTGTGTCAAAAATATTAGAATAAGGTACGAATATGGTAAAGAAAAACTTACTTTTTTGTGTAAAAGTGCATAAAAGAAACAAATTCCCATGTTTGTCAATGAAGACCTAAAAATAAAATAAAATAAAATAAAAATTATTAAAATATAAATAATACATTTTTTTGTTCAATTTTTATTTAATTATATTTGTTACAGATTTGGTTAAAAGCAATTGCTTTGAGTATCACCAGACCGGTCCCACACTTAATTCATCCCAGCAAACCTGTGATATTTTTTAAATATTTTTTAAGCCTCTGATAGTAAAATACTAATACTATGTTAAGTGAAACGCAGGCAAAGACTAAATCCAAACCTTAAAATACACAATATGTACGTATATTATTTGAAACTAATGATTTTCGTATCAATAAAACAATAATCTTATATAAGGTGTGGAAATGGCGGATCCGACAATGCATCAAACTAAATAAAACTTTAAGGACCTGATATGATTAACATGTAAGCCATCTTGAATAAATGAAAAGTAATTCTTAGGATATACGAAAAATCTTTCAAATTTAAGATTGCATCAAAATAATGTAAATAAATACAAAACTTCTTTAATCTTGAGCCACTATACCACATCGAATTAATTATTCAATATTCACTTCAAATCGAATATAAAAAAAAACTTATGTGACCTACAGAAAGAAACTCAATTTTTTCTTCACCAATATACTGAAAATGTTTCAATAAAAAATGTAATTTCTTATACATAATTGTTGTTTTTATAAAAATAATAATAATAATAGCAAAATTAATTGAAGGTTATTGTGTCTCAAGATCGTGTTTTGAACACAAATTACTCAAAAACAATAATCATTCAATTTTCTTAAGTAACGTTTATTTTTTTTAATTTATTTTATTTAATGTCAAATAATTGCAGTTTCGATTAATAATTCAATAAGATTGTTTGCATTTAACGTATTTCTTTTCAATTTAATAAATAAAATTAGTTGGTTAAATTTTTAAATGTTTACTATTTTTTAATGTTATTTAAAGTCACGTGTATTTTTTTTTATAAATGTGAAATATTTTTTTTTCAATTTGTTTGGAATTGATAAAACAATAATAATAATAAAAAAAAATAATTCATGGATGGTTGAATGAAGATAAACAGTGTTTTTTTCAGTTGATATAATTATAATTTATAAATATAAAGTTATAACTACCGGAAACTTTTTTATTTTGTAATAACGTAATTTATCAATTTTGTTTGTGTGGGTTGATTTATTTACCGCCGATTTATTTGAATATTAAACATGAGATTAAGTAAGTATCTATATTCTATATAATGTTTTCAGTAAGTTACTTAATTATTTATAGTAAACAGTATTAATGTTTAAAAGTGTAACATCCAATAAATATGTAACTCTTGTCGTGGAACCAAGCCCGCTACAAACCTCAACATTGTGCTTAATTCAGCAGTTGAAATTTTTCCTATTTTCTCCCATCGGGAGGTGGGAATTAGAACAAAAATTGTATTGTACATATTCTCGACACATCGATGACACAGATAAATTGAATGAAAAATATTTCAAAAATTTATATTTATTTATTAAATATATTTTTATTTTATTTTAAATATTTAAAATATTATTGAAAAATGTGTTTTCATCTGTTATAATTTAGTAGCTAAGACACAAACCTATATGATACACACATTTGTGTTATGATTTTCTTGAATACATTTATAACGCAATATATAGCACTCTTAGAAAGCTAAACAAAAATTACTTTTGAAAGATTGAACTTGTTCTTGAATGGCTTATTTAGTATATAAGTAAAATCCTGTAAAATGTTAATAGGTTAGTGCATTGATCGCAAATACGTGCCAAGCGTGCCAGCTTGGCACGTTTTAATCGTTAATCTAAAATTCTTGTCTTCAACTTTAAATCGTTACAAGGGAGTTGGTCAAATAATATAAAAAAAATTCAAAATTGTTTTCTGATGTAGTACTATTTTTATGGCACGCGAAAAGAGCGGTTATCACAAAATCAATTTTTTTGGCACACAATCCACATCCACTTGCGACCACTGGGCTAGAGGCTAATAATTTCAAATAATTAGAGCGTTTATGTTTTCGTTTGGATCGAAACAAATAATTAATCAATTCAGGATTTTTAGAAATTCCAGTGTCAGAATCTAAAATTTAAGTTTCTTGTCTTTAGAGGTTTTTGAACAATCTGATCCAGCAAAATAGACTAAAGTTAACAAATTTTATTACATTGCAAATATGTAAAAGCAAAGAAAAAATTAATTTCATCACAATGAACTAAAATTATAACGTTATTTCGTAATAATGACATGTATGGTATGTTATGTATAGTATGTGGTATGGTATGTAGGTATTTATTGGTTTTGATCTACATAGGGCATGTATATGGTTTATGGTGGATTTGCTATTTTATACTTGTCAATCAATAAACCTAGTAATCCAACTCAAATAAACTCAATATAGTATGTACTTTGCACCGTCAGCCTCCAGGGTTGTTATTTTACGCACAACATCTGATTTATTGTTTAATTTTAAATTCACGTGACACAAGTTGTTAAATGTAAATGAAATTACATGGGAAAGTTGTAAATAATGAAACCATGAATATTGAATTACAAAAACTTTATACAAATGGAAAGTTAATAGAATATCGGTTATCTACATCATGCACATGATACATACGTAATTGAAGGACAACTGATTTTAATAGTTGAATGAGAAGAAAAGCGTTAAATGTATTAGCTGTCTTCAAAAGATCTTCAAAAGATAGTGTATTCTATAAAGGCTTATCCTAATATAATGCCCTTCTTAATAGACTTTACATACTAAAAATTTCACTTTGTGACCATAACTCAAAAACTGTGTACCACAAAATTCTAAAAACACTTGCAATGTTTCTTAAATCAAGTGCTCCTTCACAATTACACCCTACTCGTTTGGGTCAAAAGAAGCATTTTTTTCGCCCCTGCCCACTCCCATTCCTTAAAAACACAGAAATATAATTATTTGAAACTTCGCTATTATTTTCGTTTAAAATTTACCACACTTCCTGTCTCTGTGAATTTTTTCAAGTTTTTCTGTCAATGAACGTAGGATGCGGGGACGGTCCGAAAGTTGCACTTTTTGACAATAACTCAAAAACTGTGCACTGGAAAATTCTAAAAAAAGTTGCAATGATTTCTAAATTAGGTGCTTTTTCAAATGACACACTCGTTTGGGTCAAAAAACCGAAAAAATTTCATAAAATATTCAATATTAATATTAATAAAAATTAAAATTAATATGAATAAAAAAATTTCGTTTGAAATATTAATAAAAAAGCAAAAATAAGTACATTTTCGGCAAAGTTTAACTTTACTGCCGCTAGGGAGTTAGTTAAAGTCTTACTTTTTTACTGCGGCTGCAAAAGTAACACCATTTCTATTTTATGCTACGGCGGCTGTAAAGTAGCATTTGTTATTTTGTTATTTTTTCAAACAAATTGTATAACTATGACAACAAAAATGAAAAAACAAGTTGATTCTCATTGGATTATGATATTTTGAATTATTGTATGTTACTATGACAACAAAACATAACAAACAGTTTTATTGGATAATGAAATTTTGAATTATTGTATAACTATGACAATAAAATAACAACTACTTCAATTGGATTATGAAATTTTGAAAAGACTGCTTTGATAAAAAAATTTTATTCATACAAATTTAAATGTTTTTTCTCTTTTTTGGAAGTAATTATGACGGTAAAAATTCATATTTATAAAAATTTTAATGTATTAATTTCATATTTATAAAAAATTTAAACGTTTGCCGAAAAAATAATGTAATTAATTCGGAGCTAAAGTGACTTTTTGTGTATCGTCTATAATTATCAAACTATAGACTCAACACAAAAAGTATGACTTTAGCTCCTAATTAAATAATGTACTATTTTGTTCGCGTACATATTAAAGTGCTACTTTATTACTGTGATTTGTGACCTTAAAGTGTCACTTTTCAACCATATATTATGTTGTCATAGTTACGTCCAAAAAAGTAAAAAACATTTGTATTTGTTTAAATTCTATAAAAAATAAAAACTTTTATCAAAGCAACCTTTCGATTCCAAATTTCATAATCCAATTAAAATATTTGTTATTCTTTGTTGTCATAGTTATACGATTTGTTTGAAAAAAATAACAAATATATTAGTCAAAGACTACTTGTTCAACATATTTTTATTTCAAAATTTATAAAATTTTTAATTTTGATTTAGATTAAACAATTTTTTTAAATATTTTGCTTGCGGCGAATAAAAAATAGTCCGTGCATCATAATGCACGGACGTAAGCCATTTTAGACTTAATGTGGGTGCAAATCTCGGCTAGCGTCTCGATTCGCAAACTCCACATACGTCCAAAAACCTTAGCTTTACGTCCTTGCATCATAATGTACTCTTTCTTACATGTAAAAACATATTGCTAAGGTTTTACAGAATCATAAATATAAAACAAAAGTGTATTCAACCTCAAATATAATACAATCAGTGTTTAATGAGATCGTTTAGTATCAAGCAAAAGTTTAAGATTTGAGCGAGGCACGAGCGAAAATTTTAAATTGGCGAGAGAATAAAATGCATTAAACACGAATTGATTACACTGCTTTATTCTCTGACAAAGAATTATGTAATTAATTCAGTAAATTATTTGTGATATAACATCACCCCGATGGAAAATCTCCCATCAATTTATCCATAATTTTTTAGATTCAGTTCTTATATTATTCTTGATGGGAGATTTTCCATCGGGGTGATGTTATATCACAAATAATTTACTGAATTAATTGTTGATTATGTGTCAATAGACACAAGTGAAGACTAGTCACCTTCTTCTCGCCGATACGAGTTTGTTATTCAATACTAGTATGTCTAGAGTATAACAAAACTGTGATCACTAGAGAAATTTGTTGTTTTTTTATACTTCGCTAGAGTTGTAACCTAATTTTTGGTTTATATTTAGCGTTGACATTTTTTGGTAGTTTATCTAGTCGGCTAGCCCTGATGAGAATGAAAAACTTTTTTAAAGTTTAAAAATTTCTCGTTGGTTCGAAACTAGATCGGTCGAAAATTGTATGGATTGCAAAAAGTTTCATGGTTTGAACCATAATTTTTTAGATTCAGTTCTTATAAAGAATTATGTATTATATAAAATAAAAACGCTTTCTCCAATTAAAACAATAAATCTATATTGTTTTAATTGAGAAACCAAATTCCTGATTAAAAAAAATGATTTCATACAATCAACCAAATTCAACTAAAAGAAATAAGAGAATTTAACTAAAAATTTGATTTTTGAACCAAACGTATCGTGATTATAATTTGAAAATAATTTTAACACAATCAAAACAATTTGACCAATTGAATCATACCAATTGAATAATTATAACTTTTTATAGGAAAACTTTCATTAGACAATAGGTTAAGTTCATTAGTCTATAGTTTAGAAAATAATACAATAACGCATACTATTATTAAGGAAAAAACATACGAATAAATTAAAATGCAATATTTAAAAATATACTTTTTACTGTTTACTTTTAAATTTATTTATAATAATAAAAACTTCCTTATAGTAACAATTTGATTCATTTGATTAATCAAATTGTTACTATAAGGAAGTTTTTATTATTATAAATAAATTTAAAAATAAACAGTAAAAAGTATATTTTTAAATAATGCATTTTAATTCAAAAGTGACAAAAGCACACAAACAGTGAATAATATGGAAAACCATAATAACACATATAATACAAATAAAGTTGATATTAATAATTGAAAGAGAATAATAGTAGTTTAATCAATGAGTGCATAATGAAATAGTTTATTCTCAAGCAAAAGTTTAAAATTTGAGCGAAGCACGAGCGAGAATTTTCATTTGCGAGAGAATAAAATTCATTAAACACGAATCGATTACATACAATACTTTATTGTCTGACAAAGAATTGTGTATTATAAAAAATAAAAACATTTTCTTCAATTAAAACAATAAATCTTTATTAAAAAAAACCCTGATGATAAAAAACCCCCATCTCATATAATCAACCAAGTTCAACTAAACACGAAATAAGAGAATTTAACTTAAAATTTGATTTTTGAACAAAACTTATCAAAGCAATTGTGATTATAATTTGAAAATAATTTTAATGAAATCAAAACAATTTGACCAATTGGAATCATACCAATTGAATAATGATAATTTTTTTATAAGAAAATTTTCATTAGACAATAGGTTAAGTTCATTAGGCCATAGGTTAGAAAACAATACAATAATACATAATATTATTATCAAAAAAACATACAAATAAAGATGATATAATTAAATGGAAGAGAATAAAATCTTTTAACTCATTCACAAAATATAACATTTTTTTGTCATAACTCCAATTGGTCAAACTCTGACTTCTAAAAATGTTTTATTAAGGTTTTATTACTTATTAACACTAGGTTTTATTAAGTATTCAATACCTTTGTCGTTTCAAAAGAACAGGAAAACAATGCAGTAAACAATATTCTTAAACTAAAATATGCCTTCAATCGCTTCCGAAATTCCAAAGGTTGATTGCAGAAATTTCTAGTATAAATACAATGTCCAAAAACAATGCACAAAGTGTTTCTATTCAGTACAACTCAAAACGATTATACAGTTTACACATTTTACAGTATGTTCTTGGCGTAATTCTTTGAACAACAGTTTTTGTGTAACACTTGTTTAAAGCCACTTTTATACGATGCTACGAACACCTTCCAACGTCGCATGATGCGAAAAATGATGTGCAAAACCATCATGCGTCCAACGTTGGAAGGTGTTCGTAGCATCGTGTAGAAGCGGCTTTATACGCATTTTAAATAAATTTATTTATAAAAATAAAAGATTTAATTTTATTTTCTATAATCACTCAATATATTTCGTCTTTTTAGGACGTCCGCGGGAGTAATGAGGATGTCCTGAACAAACGTCCTGAGGATGTCCTAAAAAGACAAAATATATTGAGTGAGGAGGAGCGAGGAACTGAAAAAAAAATGTTTGATAATCTTATTCGAATACGTATAGTTTTGCATGTATTCCATTGTTGTTGTTCTGATTAATATCACATTTTCGATGGCAATGAGTTAAAATATTTGGGTTTTGTTATTGAAATTTTATAAAGTGTAAATATGCTTTGTTGTGATTCTATAAACTCGTAAAAATATGTTGTTGCTTGTTTTAAGAAAAATTTCTTGTAATTCGGCAAACGATAAGAACACCCAAATTGAACGTCTCTAAGTATAAGTCTCAAAACACTACGATCGGTAGACATTGTTAAGAATCGGAATATCAAAGATTTCAGGGAATTTCATTAGGAGTTTTATTGCCATCATTATCGAAAGGCTCTTAATCCGTAAACCACAATTAAACAGGCCGATTTGAACTTAATATTTAATTGGAAATTCGGTTGTATACCTGCATGAGTTGCCGAAATATGACTAAGATTAAAATAAAGATAACCGTTAAAGATTCAATTTTTATTTTATGTATTTAAGTCTCTTTAATCTCAATTCTAAACGATAAAGTCAAAACAATTAAGTTTCTCGTAAGATTAAGAAGCATGAGCGGCTTTAGGTAATTTTACAACAATATTAAAGTATCTTCAGAAGAATATTTTTTTAAATTAATATCAATAAAGACTATCTAGTTCGAATCAACTTTCAAACGAATAAGATCAATTATTACAAATCAATAAACAAATGTACAAAAATTAACATGAGTAATAAAGCAGAAGAAGAATTTCATACCGTCGACGAAATTTTGAAATCAATGCAACAATTTGGATGGTTTGATTATTCCATATTTATAGCAATGGTTGCATGTTGCTCAATAATTGGCATATATTTTGCTTGGAAAAGCAAGAAACAACAGCAAATAAATCGAAATCGACGAACTACGATTGAATTGGAGTATACTCTTGGAGGACGGAGAATGAACGTATTTCCTGTTTCCATGTCGTTGATTGCCAGGTAAATATAATAGTTACATAATATATTTATTATGTGTTATGAATTTTGTGCGTCAATAGTTTTATGTCTCCAACTCCTTTTCTTGGCACTTCAACCGAAACTTATTTATATGGATCCACATATGTGTTTATATACATTGGACGGGCGTTGTGTTGTTTGGTTTTGCATTATGTGTTTTTACCCGTGCTTCTAGATCTAAAACTAACATCCATATATGAGGTAAAATTAAATTGGGAAATCTGTTAAAGAAATACAAAATTATTTTTGTTTTGATTTCAGTATCTGGAAACAAGATTTGATAAACGAACTAGATTATTCGCTGCCGTTTTGTTTTCAATCGGAGCGGTATCCATTCATTTTAAATATTAATTGAATCAAAAATTTTCACAGTGTTTTTTCAGTTACTTCAAATTCCAGTTATGATGTATATTACAGCATTGGCATTTAACCAAATTGCTGGGGTCAACATATATACTATGACGTCCATAACATTTGCCATTTGCATATTTTATACAAGTATTGGTGGAATTAAAGCTGTAGTGTGGACCGATACAATTCAAATCTTTATAATGTATGGAGCAATACTCTCGGTAACAATCAAAGGATTAATTAATATTGGGCTTAAAACAATAATTGAAAGAAATGTTCTCTCCGGTCGGTATGAAACCCCGCCAGTTACATTTGATTTCACTGAACGACATTCAGTATGGGCGATCATTTTGGGCGGTACATCATTTTACTTGCCACTACTTACTGTCCATCAAGGTACTATGCAAAGATATCTCTCTCTTCCAAATTTAACAGCAGCGCGTAAAGCCTTATGGATCTATATGGTTGGTGGACTTATAATGATGTTACTTGGATGTTTTAATGGCACAATCATTTATGCTGCGTACCATGATTGTGATCCGATAACAACAAAATTGGTAAAAGCAAAAGATCAACTACTTTCATTATATATTATGGATATATTTCATAACATACCTGGGTTAACTGGTTTGTTTATTGCCGGCATATTCAGTGCGACACTAAGCACACTTTCGACAGTATTGAACAGTTTATCAACGGTATTTTATGAAGATTTTGTAAAGCCATTCAGAAGGAAACGGCTATCGGAACAAAGTGTGAATAACATTTTACGAGGAGTTGTCATAATATATGGCTTGATTTCTGTTGCGCTTGTTTTGTTTGTAGGGAAGCTTGGGACGATAGTACAACTATCGATGACAATTGTGCCAGTAACAAATGGTCCCCTTTTTGCTATTTTCTTAATAGGATTAGTGATTCCATGGATTAATGGCAAATCTGCGTTGGTTGGTGGTTGTTTTGGTTCCATTCTCATGAGCTGGATAGCAGTTAAAACACAATTACTAGCGGCATCTGGAGCGATTACATACAAACAAAAACCACTAAGCGTAGAAGGATGTACATACAATTTTACGTTGCCGAACATAGAAGCCACCGCTGGCTCGAGTGATCAAGAAAAAACTGTTTATCACATGTCTTATATGTGGTATACACTAATTGGAATAATATTTACTTTAGTTGTTGCCTTTTTGTCATCTTTTATATTTGGGTGGAATAAATCTGAAAATATAAGCTTGAGTGTTTTAGCACCGTTTGTCAGAAAATATTTTACAAACAATCATAAAAATGATAATAATATTAACGATGTCAAAGTGTCTGATGTTATTGAAGAGGAAGAAGCCAAACTTGTAAAGTAAAAAAGCTATTTAAATTATTATGTTTTACGAGTAGAAAACGGAAAACTAAACACATTATAGAAATGCAATAAAATTGTTTCGAATTTAAAAATCTTTAAATTACAGGGAAATATCTCATTAATATTAAAAAAACAAGCGTGACGTGCTTTAAATTCGAAAGATATCAAGTTTTATACTGTGCTTTTTCTTCCACCAAATATAACGATTGTCTTTTGCGTAGTGCTAAAATTTGTTCGTGGGATGGGCCAAAATGTTTCACTAAACAGATTTCTTTTCTTTTGATACTACAAACAAAACAAACACATTAAGATCCCCTCAAGTTTACTTCATCACAATTTTCAATTATGTACAGTAATGCAATCTATCGAAAAAAACAAAAAATCTTACATACCCCAAATTTTATTTCATCTTTTGTTTTAGACCATCCTCTATCTAAATAGAAAAAAGGTGTATATTTGTGGGTTCAAAAAGACACATAGGATCTTGATGAGACTTTGGTATACTATCCAGGTTCACTTCAAAATGGAAGATCTGGATTCATTTTAAAATTGGACGAAATGGCTAAGGGTCTCTCGAACACCTGTAAGTTTAAATCTTCCAAACTTTTAATTTGATCTTTAAAACTTATTAAAATTTTGTATATAAGGTTTTAGTACTGTTTCCAATATTTTTGCGTACCAACTTCCGGTTTGTCACTTCTGGCAGTTACAAATCGATATTAATGAAACGTTGGTAAAAGGTTTAAATCAATATGAAAAACATTTGATTAGCTTTTGGGGTACATTGGACAAAGGGTTGGGGGTCCACCATACAACAGTTTTTTTCACTATGTTTTTAATGTTTGTTGTTGAACAACATTCGTTCGTGAATGAATTTTGATGACAAGAAGCTGATTAGTTTTTGAGTGATATTGAACAAAGTGGTGGGTCCCCCCGAGCATCTGTTTTTTTAAAACTCAATAGCATTTTTAGCTGATAAGCGAATTGGATGAAACTTGGTATTTAAGCACTTAGTACGGTTCTCGTATGGTTCGTTGCAACAGTTCAGCATCCCAACAAAAACTTTGTTGTGGTAATTTTTTGCATTTTTTTTAGTGTCTTTATTTACACTACAGACTACAATAATGAAGTGATTATGACAAAACTTTTAAAGAAGGTTTAAATTAGTGTAAGAAAATAATGATCAATTTTTGGGACAGATTAAGGGGGAGAGGTCCATCATAGAACTGTTGACCTTTTTCACCTTGTTTTTAAAGTTTGTTGGTAAAAATGGAGCTTTGAATGATAAAGAACTGATTAGTTTTTGGACGATATTGGGTAAGTGGTGGCGACCTCCCATACACATGTTTAATTGAAACTTCAATAACATCAGTTCCTGATAATTAATTTTGATTAAACTTGGTATATATGCTTAGAGTACGATTTGTAACAGTTCTGCATTCCCACATCCGGTTTGTCACTTCCGGAAAAAAAAATTTCTATAGCCCGATTATTCTATCCTCAGGAGCTTATATAAAACTGTTTTATATAAGCTCCTAAGGCTACTTGTAAATAAATAAAATTCAAAAAATTTTGCGGAAAAAGACAAGTGTTTAAATTGAAAACTTTTTTAAAACTATTAATTTTGTTCCGTCAAGTACCAACGTTGTCTACCATAAACTTTAATTTGACTATATTTAAGAGTTTTTTTAAACTCCTGAGGATGATGTAATCGCAATCGGATCGAGGATATAAATTAAATATATGTGAAAAACACGTGATTAATTGAAAGTGAAATTAACTAAATGATAAAAAATGTGTAAAATATTTATTTTGATTTAAAATTAAAAATTTATTATAAAAATATATATGTAAATCCAAAAAAACTGTTCATTTTTAAACTCCACTTTTTTTTATGATGAAAAATTTTAAGGCGTGTGTGTTGCAATAAAATTAATAAAAAACAACAAAAAATTTTCCCCTCCTGAATTTTTTATAAAATGTTAGTAACATATGTACCTTTCACAGATTAAAAAATCAAAAATTTAAAAAAATACGCATTTCTAGAAAATCGAATTTGAATTTTTTGCCGTTATTTTTCTAAAAGAAAATGTTCAAGGTCATATAATGTAAATTATTATTTTGATTAGCTCTGTTCAATATTTACTTTTTGAGCTATATAACATTAAAATCAGCTCAGTAGTTTTGACTGTAGAGCCATTTCAATACACCAGGGTCGAGCAATTTTTTTATTTTTCATCACCCTGTATCTTAAAACAAGGTAAAAAAAAACAAAAAACGCAGACAATTTTTTTTTATTGATGTCAATGAATTCCAATACCTAAATATACAAAATTAAAACCTCATTTCCAAAATTGCATGTTTTTTGCTGATTTCACGTGTTTTTCACCATATATAATATTTCATTTCGATTACACACGAACAGGAAAAAAAATTTTGCAACATTACAGAATTTGATGTAACATAAAAACAGTGAAAAGCTTAAAAAGAAATTAAATATTTTTATAAGCAGACGAATGTTTCCTAATACTAGTAAACTGCTTTATACTGGGGATAAACTACTCCAAGTAAGTTAGATAAACACAAAGTCCAAAGTAGTAAGCAAGTGTAGTGTAAACTGGAATTGTTGGAAACTAACCTTAAAACGTACTGATTTCAGAGTATTTTCTCTATGCCGTGACAGAAGCAGTATCTTTACTGTAGTCACTGATGGAACTTGTCAAAACATGATCAATAATTTAATTGAAATAAAACACTTGTTGTTGTTTTGCAAATAGTATTTGTTAAGTTTAGTATAAAATATAAATAACTAAAAATAATTATAACATTTAAATTAACCTTAACCGCTCAATCGATTTCGGTTGTTACAACATCTACGGGAGCTTACGAACTACTCGTAAGTATCATCTGTTTTTGTTTTTTTTGTTGATTTTTTTTATTTAACACCAAAAATAACAAAACCAACAGTTGCAAACGGTGGTTACGCAACCAGTAATTAGTTGGTTTGTTTAGTCGGCTAGCCTAGCCCAGATGAGAAATGATAACCTTTTTTAAATTGAAATTTTCATATTACTTCGGAACAACCAAATATGGGCATCAGGTGTAGTGTTTATGGCCAAACCGTGTTAACGAATGATAAACCAAATAATAAGTTGCATAAATATCTGCGACTGGATACATTTGGTGTCCAAAAACTATATACTCCATTCTGCCAAAGTACGCAGAACCTGAAGGAACATATAAATGAGATAGTATTGCTGGATATACCGACAATCACCCGTAAAACAATCCAGTTTCCTCACTTATCCAACACTCCTCTGACAAAACTGTGGTTTATATCCGCTTAAACTCTCCATAAAGACTTTATGAATGGAAGAGGTTAGACGGGAACAAGGAAAGCCGAATTGTAGAGCACATCTCATGGCAGGAAACCTTGCAAGAAAAACAAGAGTCTATACCGGTGGCTAGAATTTGATTTAAATAATGGTAGCTATGCTAAAATCGTGGCTCGCAGGGAACTTGAAACCACGTTTCTGTGATTAAGAGACTGAGATAATCGTTATAATTTGATAGTTTTCAAACGCTTAAGATACAAGTTTCTGCAACTGGTTTTTATTATGGTTCACTCTATTTTACGGTATGGAATAACTCAAAAATATAACACTTGTCTAGTCGTTTGAAGATATGTTGAAAATTACTCGTTTGTCGAAAATTACTCTAATTAGTGTGGAAACGATTGAAGTAAATTACAAAAATTCAAAATGTTTTATATTTTGACCAGTTCAGGTTACGAATCAAAAACTACTGGATAGAATACATTAAACTTTTTCACTATCAAGCATTGCTTTCAAAATGGCTTAAGTGGGGAGTTTGCTGTGAAAAATACCATTAAGTCCTCTGTTGGAAAAATATCGAACTTGCTTTTCTTATCTTATAGCACATTATTTAAACATTAATTTCCGTTTTACAGCACAATTTTTATAGCGTGTAAATTGGTTTTTGAGGTGGTTTTTAACCTTCAGTGCCCTCTAGCGCTCACATCGATACTATTTCCATCACACGATAAGAAATACAAGAAAGTGCATATTTTAAACGAAATTAAAAAAAATGTATCATACATTTCGAAAAATTGATTTTAAACTTTCAAGCCCCAAAATAAGGGAGAAAACTACCCAAATTTTTAAAATAATTTTATGGTATTCTAAGGGAAAAATGTTAACGAACTAATATTTTTTTTAAAAATTGTTTATACGCATTAAATTACCTATTAAATTAAGACGTTTGTCGTTCTAAAAGAAATTTCAAATTTGTGATCGTCACTGACGACAAGGGAGTTGGACAAATAATCTTAAAAAAAATTCAAAATTGTTTTCTGATGTAGTACTATTTTTATGGCACGCGAAAAGAGCGGTTATCACAAAGTCAATTTTTTTGCACACTAATCCACACCCATTTGCGACCACAGGGCTAGAGGCTAATAATTTCAAAGAACTAGAGCGTTTATGTTTTCGTTTGGATCGAAACAAATAATTAATCAATTCAGGATTTTTAGAAATTCCAGTATCTAAAATTTAAGTTTCTTGTCTTTAGAGGTTTTTGAACAATCTGATCCAGCAAAATAGACTAAAGTTAACAAATTTTATTACATTGCAAATATGTAAAAGCAAGAAAAAATTATTTTTATCAACTAAAATTATAATGTTATTTCGTAATAATGCATGACATGTATGTTATGTATAGTATGTGGTATGGTATGTAGGTATTTATGGGTTTTGATCTACATAGGGCATGTATATGGGTTATGATAAATTTTCTATTTTATACTTGTTAATCAATAAACCTTATAGTAATCCAACTCCAATAAACCCAATATAGTATGTACTTTGCACCGCCAGCCGTCAGGGATTTTATTTTACGCTCAACATCTGATTTATTGTTTAATTTTAAATTCACGTGACACAAGTTGTTAAATGTAAATGAAATTACATGGAAAAGTTGTAAATAATGAAACCATGAATATTGAATTACAAAAACTTTATACAAATGGAAAGTTAATAGAATATCGGTTATCTACATCATGCACATGATACATACGTAATTGAAGGACAACTGATTTTAATAGTTGAATGAGAAGAAAAGCGTTAAATGTATTAGCTGTTTAGTTCAATAGAATATTGAGGGTCAAATTATAAAATTTAGATAAATTGTTTATGTATCTCAAAGATTTAAGGTGTTGATAAATTTGAATCGACTGTTAATGCTGTTTTTGTACAAGGAATATTCTGATACGGCAAGTGAAATGTTTCTGTGAAATTTATTTAAAGAAATCTACAGATTTGCATTACTTACTACTACAATACTAATCAATAAATTTTCATAAATCAAATGATTGTCAGAACTTGGCTACTGGCCATTTGTCATCATTATTGGTCCGATACTTGGCTAGTTTTACAATCTTGTATGGGCCATTGCTGATTTTTTTCTTTGGTCCTTGAATGACAGCCATTTATATTCCAAATCCCCTTAATAAAAATCCCCTTAATTTCCAAATCCCCTCCTCGACTTCCGCATGGAGGGATCAGTTTTTATTGTTTTGAATATTTTTTTATTTTTGATCTACGGGTGTGACTAGTGACAACGCCGCGAACTCCAGTCCCTGCTATTGACATACGAGTTAACGTAAGATATCACATACCACTGGCAATAGCAGTGAGATATCACTAGCCAAGGTGACATCATAGGGGTGGTGGCGGATGAACTGTATTCAGTCAACGGTAGCACCCTCAGTCTTAGCTGTGAAATAATCCTTGATGATGAGACGCTATTGCTTCCTTGAGGAAACGAGCCTTCATATAACTATGTGTGGGTTTTAATTTTCAAGAAAGATAGAGCGTCACAGGATCAAGGAATATGCAACCGGCTGGATTATTGGCAACTACAGTTTTGTTTTGTTTCAGCCAATTTTTGTAAAAATTTGCTATTTACTTTTTAATTTACTTTATATTTTCTCTATTCTATCATAAAATATTGACTCATTTCATATTTTGTCAGTGATAGGATTTTTTGTTTAATTAACCATTCTTTAACCAAAAATATAAAAAAACAAAAAAAGAAAGATTTACGTCCATCAACACCTTTGAACGTATGTTGTTGTGGGAGCTTGGTCTTAAAAGGTTTTTATGTGTTATTGTGACACATATTGTAATTCCTACTACACAACACATTTTATTAAAAAAAAAAAAATTTAAAATTGGGATTGCTGGGAACGTTTTGAAACTGCTCTGCGACTGTCTAAAAGATCGTCTTCAATACGTTTATTGTATTATGCAATATTTTTCTTTATTGCAATATTTTTCGAATAAATTTAAAGTAATGTGTCACAAGGATCGATTTTGGGACAAATGTTTTTCCTTATTTATATAAACGATATTTTCAAACTAGAAGGCTTCGTTCTAACCTACGGATCGCCAAACAACGAAAAGTATTAGTGAAATGGAGTCGGAATGATTGTTTTTTTAACTGACTAAATTTAATAAATTGCGCTTAAACATAAGCAAAACTACGTTCATAACCTTTAATCGAGGGACATTTTCCATCCAGAATAATCTTTACGTGTACAACGAGAGAATTTTTCAATCGGATAGGTTGTCTCGGACTTACTATCGATTCTAATTTGAACTACCTAGTCTGCAGGCGATGTTGAGAAAATTAAATCAAAAATAGCAGTTCTTTCAGGAGGCCTGCGATGATTGTCAAAATTTATTCTGAAAGATGTATTACTAAACCACTATCTCTCATACATTTATTCTAGTCTGTTATATTTAATCGTAATTTGGGGAACCACTACTTTTACCAAGTGCTGCCTGTATCGACACTGATCGATTTTGAATATATGCTAATTATATATAAAGAAATCTTAACCTAACTTTGAACGAAGATCTTTAAAAGATAGAGTATTCTATTAAGGCTTATCCTTATATACTGCCCTTCTTAATAGACTGTACATACTAAAAATGGCACTTTGTGACCATAACTCAAAAACTGTGTGCATCGAAATTCTAAAAACATTTGCAATTAAATCAAGCGCTCCTTCACAATTACACCCTATTCGTTTGAATAAAAAAAAGCATTTCTTCGCCCCTGCCCACTGCCATTAATTAAAAACACAGAAATATAATTATTTGAGACTTCACTATTATTTTCGTTTAAAATTTACCACACTTCCTGTCTCTGTGAATTTTTTCAAGCTTTTCTGTCAATGAACATAGGGTGTGGGGACGGTCTGAAAGTTGCACTTTTTGACAATGACTCAAAAACTGTGCACTGCAAAATTCTAAAAAAAGTTGCAATGATTTCTAAATTAGGTGCTCTTTCAAATGACACTCCCACTCGTTTGGGTCAAAAAAGCGAAAAAATTTCATAAAATATTCAATATTAATATTAATAAAAATTAAAATTAATATGAATAAAAAAAATTTCGTTTGAAATGCCAACAAAAAATAAGTTAATTCTCATTGGATTATGATATTTTGAATTATTGTATGTTACTATGACAACAAAACATTTTATTGGATAATGAAATTTTGAATTATTGTATAACTATGACAACAAAATAACAACTACTTCAATTGGATTATGAAATTTTGAAAAGGCTGCTTATCAAAGCAACCTTTCGATTCCAAATTTCCTAATCCAATTAAAATATTTGTTATTTTTTGTTGTCATAGTTATACGATTTGTTTGAAAAAAATAACAAATATATTAGTCAAAGACTACTTGTTCAACATATTATTTCAAAATTTAAAAAATTTAAAAAATTTTTAATTTTGATTTAGATTAAAGAATTTTTTTAAATATTTTGCTTGCGGCGAATAAAAAATAGTATATGATGCACGGACGTAAGCCATTACTTGTATTACTTTCAAATTCAAATGTATTACATCCAAAAAAAGTGGGGGTAAGAATTTCACTTTGAGCTCATGAATGTAATACTTAGGTCTTTCAGACCGAAGTAAAATAAAAATAAAAGATTTAATTTTATTTTCTATGTTCACTCAATATATTTCGTCTTTTTAGGACGTCCTCAGGACTAATGAGGATGTCCTAAACAGACGTCCTGAGGATGACCTAAAAAGGGGTTACCGACATAAAGCCCGGCGCTAAATCCGCGGCGACAAAACGCCCGCCGACAAAATGCCCGGCGACATAATCCCCTGAGGATATTAGGCCCGGTGACAAAATCCCCTGAGGACATAAGGTTCGGCGACAAAATCCCCTGAGGACATAAGGCCCAGCGACAAAATCCCCAGAAACAAGAATCCCAAGAACAAGAATTCCACTTTCACTTTCACCGCCAAACGCCCCGATTTATATGCTTTTAATTCTATTTGGTTTTAAAGAAAATAGCTTTATCATATTTTGCAACTAAATAAAATATTATTTTTCAATTTTTTGCATGGTTTTTTGTCCCGGGCGTTTTGTCGCCGCGGGGATTTTATATAATTCTTGTTTTGTATATTAATTATAAAATTTTCTATATTAATTATATAATTCTTGGTTTCTATATTCATTTTACTTGACTCGCTTCTGCGACCTTGCAGACCTTCGATCAAAGATGAAATCTCACAGCTCTGAGATATCAAGACTTCGGTCTGGGTTAAGGATTTTGATATAGTTTTCGGCAATAAAATTTTATGAGGACATGGTTTTTAGTTTTGGGCAGCGATGTATATCAAACATAACTCTTTGTTATAGTACAAGTATTTTTTTAATCTCTGTTTAGAAATTTATTACAAAACTAACACGAAACATCAATACGATGCCAGAAAATTATAATCAAAATTCCAAAAATATTGTTAAATTAAATAAAATCAAACTTTTTTCAAAATTCCATAAATATTCCAAAAATTAGAATAAAATCAAATATTTAAACTTTTTCTAAATTCCAATAATATTCCAAAAATTCTTAAATATTTAAACTTTTTCCAAAATTCTAAAACTATTGCAAAAATTATTACAAAATCAAAAATTGAAATTTTCCAAATTCTAAATAAATATATAAAATTCAAAATTTATATTTTTTCAAAATTCTAAAAATATTGCAAAAATTATAACAAAATCAAAAATTGAAAAATTCCAAAAATTGGAATAAAATCATGTATTGAAACTTTTTCTAAATTCCAATAATATTCCTAAAATTCTTAAAAATTCAAATTTTTTCCCAAAATTCTAAAAATATTGCACAAATTATTACAAAATCAAAAATTGAAACTTTTTGCAAAATTCCAAAAATTATAATAAAATCAAAAATTTAAAATTTTTTAAAATTCTAAAAATATTGCCAAATTTATTACAAAATCAAAAATACAAACTTTTTTCAAAATTCCAAAAATATTTCAAAAACTATAACAAATTCAAAAATTTCCATGTCCAATTTTATTTTCAATTACATTTACGTCATAAAAACAGCTACATTTTTTATTCCAAAAAAATGGCTAAAAAATAAATGAAATCATTTTTTGACACGCTTGACATTATTTTTTTGACAAACTTATAGTGCCATAATTCTCAATAATAATAATAAAATTTCATATCATACAAATTATTAATTTTATTTTTTTCCAAAAAATTGGGGAAAAAAGTAAATAAAAATCTTTTTTTTGACACACTTGACAACATTTTTTTGACAAACTTATAATGCAATAATCTAGATTTTGGTCTCACATACCAATCCCGACCATCAAGATTTCTCCAAATTCAATGTTCCTACTCGTAATCACTTAAAATGAACGTTTTTTATGCCAAAAAGATGAAAATTTGCTATTTTTTGACACACATAATGATTTTTTCAACACACTTCCGGTACAGTTATCGAACACAGCGTCCTTTTGGACCTGTCCCTTGAGTATACCTATTTTTAGAAAAAAAAGATTTTGAAATCCCTCCAGCGGTTTTCCGTGCAGCATAGATAATGACGGCCGGCCGGCAGACAGACATACATTTTTTTTTAAATCAGTAGGTCCTAAAACGTCGAGAAATGCCAAAAAAAGTGGGGGTGAGAATTTCACTTTTGGCTCATGAATGTATTACTTAGGTCTTTCAGACCGAAGTAATTCGGTTGTATACCTGCATGAGTTGCCGAAATATGCTGAGATTAAAAAATGATAACCGTTAATGATTCATTTTTTATTTTATGCGTTTAAGTCTCTTTAATCTCAATTCTAAACGATAAAGTCAAAACAATTAAGTTTCTCGTAAGGTCAAGAAGCATGGGCGGCTTCTTTTAGTTAAAGTGTTGTGCATTAAATTTACTAAAATTTGAATTTTAGATAATTTTACAACAATATTAAAGTATCTTCAGAAGAATATTTTTTAAAATTAATATTAATAAAAAATCAACTTTCAAACGAATAAGATCAATTATTAAAAATCAATAAACTAATGTCCAAAAATTAACATGAGTAATGAAGCATCACAAAAAGGATTTCGTACCGTCGACGAAATTTTGAAATCAATGCAACAATTTGGATGGTTTGATTATTCCATATTTATAGCAATGGTTGCATGTTGCTCAATAATTGGCATATATTTCGCTTGGAAAAGCAAGAAACAACAGCAAATAAATCGAAATCGACGAACTACGATTGGATTGGAGTATACTCTTGGTGGACGGAGAATGAACGTATTTCCTGTTTCAATGTCGTTGATTGCCAGGTAAATATAATGGTTGCATAATATATTTGTTATGTGTTATAAATTTTGTGTGTCAATAGTTTTGTGTCTGCAACTACTTTTCTTGGCACTTCTACCGAAACTTATTTATATGGATCCACATTTATGTTTATATACATTGGACGGGTATTGTGTGGTTTGATATTGCATTATGTGTTTTTACCCGTGCTTCTAGATCTAAAACTAACATCCATGTATGAGGTAAAATTAAATTGGGAAATCTGTTAAAGAAATACAAAATTATTTTTGTTTTGATTTCAGTATCTGGAAACAAGATTTGATAAACGATCTAGACTATTCGCTGCCGTTTTGTTTTCAATCGGAGCGGTATCCATTCATTTTAAATATTGATTTAAACAAAAATTTTCACAGTGTTTTTTCAGCTACTTCAAATTCCAGTTATGATGTATATTGCAGCATTGGCATTTAACCAAATTGCTGGTATTAACATATATACTATGGCGTCCATAACAAGTGCCATTTGCATATTTTATACAAGTATTGGTGGAGTTAAAGCTGTAGTGTGGACGGATACAATTCAAATCGTTGTAATGTATGGAGCAATACTCTCGGTAACAATCAAAGGATTAATTAATATTGGGCTTAAAACAATAATTGAAAGAAATGTTCTCTCCGGTCGGTATGAAACCCCTCCAGTTACATTTGATTTCACTGAACGACATTCATTATGGGCGACCCTTTTGGGCCGCACATCATTTTACTTGCCACTACATACTGTCCATCAAGGTACTATGCAAAGATATCTCTCTCTTCCAAATTTAACAGCAGCGCGTAAAGCCTTATGGATCTATATGGTTGGTGGACTTATAATGATGTTACTTGGATGTTTTAATGGCACAATCATTTATGCTGCGTACCATGATTGTGATCCGATAACAACAAAATTGGTAAAAGCAAAAGATCAACTACTTTCATTATATATTATGGATATATTTCATAACATACCTGGGTTAACTGGTTTGTTTATTGCCGGAATTTTCAGTGCGACACTAAGCTCACTCTCGACATTATTGAATAGTTTATCAACGGTATTTTATGAAGATTTTGTAAAGCCATTCAGAAAGAAACGACTATCTGAACAAAGTGTTAATAATATTTTACGAGGAGTTGTCATAATATATGGCTTGATTTCTATTGCGCTTATTTTAGTTGTGAGGAAGCTTGGGACGATAATACAACTATCGATGACAATTGTGCCAGTAACAAATGGTCCCCTTTTTGCTATTTTCTTAATAGGATTAGTGATTCCATGGATTAATGGCAAATCTGCGTTACTCGGTGGTTGTTTTGGTTCCATTCTCATGAGCTGGATAGCAGTTAAAACACAATTACTAGCGGCATCTGGGGCGATTACTTACAAACACAAACCACTAAGCGTAGAAGGATATACATACAATTTTACGTTGCCGAACATAGAAGCCACCGCTGGCTCGAGTGATCAAGAAAAAACTGTTTATCACATGTCTTATATGTGGTATACACTAATTGGAATAATATTTACTTTAGTTGTTGCCTTTTTGTCATCTTTTATATTTGGGTGGAATAAACCTGAAAATATAAGCTTGAGTGTTTTAGCACCGTTTGTCAGAAAATATTTTACAAACAATCATAAAAATGATAATAATATTAACGATGTCAAAGTGTCTGATGTTATTGAAGAGGAAGAAGCCAAACTTGTAAAGTAAAAAAGCTATTTAAATTATTATGTTTTACGAGTATAAAACGGAAATACAATAAAATTGTTTCGAATTTAAAAATCTTTAAATTACAGGGAAATATCTCATTAGTATTAAAAAAACAAGCGTGACGAGTGCTTTAAATTCGAAAGATATCAGTAGTGTGTGCAAGTTTTATACTGTGCTTTTTCTTCGACGTGTGTTTTTAGACCACAATCATGTTTTTAGACTATCCTCTATCTAAATAGAAAACATGTGTATATATTTGTGGGTTCAAAAAGACACATAGGATCTCGATGAGTCTTTGGTATACTATCCAGGTTCACTTGAAAATGGAAGATCTGGATTCATTTCAAAGTTGGACAAAATGGCTGAGGGTCTCTCGAACACCTGTAAGTTTAAATCTTCCAAACTTTTAATTTGATCTTTAAATCTTATTAAAATTTTGTATTTAAGGTTTTAGTACTGTTTCCAATATTTTTGCGTACCAACTTCCGGTTTGTCACTTCTGCCATTTACAAATCGATATTAATGAAACGTTGGTAAAAGGTTTAAATCATGAAAAACATTTGATTAGCTTTTGGGGTACATTGGACAAAGGGTTGGGGGTCCACCATACAACAGTTTTTTTCACTATGTTTTTAATGTCTGTTGTTGAACAACATTCGTTCGTGAATGAATTTTGATGACAAGAAGCTGATTAGTTTTTGAGTGATATTGAACAAAGTGGTGGGTGCCCCGAGCATCTGTTTTCTTAAAGCTCAATAACATTTTTAGCTGATAAGCGAATTTGATGAAACTTGGTATATAAGCACTTAGTACGGTTCTCGTACGGTTCGGTACAACAGTTCAGCATCCCAACAAAACTTTGTTTTGGTAATTTGGCATTTTTTCAGTGTCTTTATTAAAAAAACTTTTGGAACAGATTAAGGGCGAGATCCATCATACAACTGTTGACCTTTTTCACTTTGTTTTTAAAGTTTGTTGGTAACAATGGAGCTTTGAATGATAAAGAACTGATTAGTTTTTGGACGATATTGGATAAATGGTGGTGGCCTCCGAAGCACCTATTTAGTTGAAACTTCAATATCAGTTTTTTGATAATTAATTTTGATTAAACTTAGTATATATGCTTAGAGTACGATTTGTAACAGTTCTGCATTCCCACTTCCGGTTTGTCACTTCCGGAAAAAATTTTTGTCTACTTTTTCTATTTGTACAACAGAAGTCATATCTGTTGGGATACTACAACTTTTGTTTAATATTTTTGTAATTAGATTTTTATAAAATCTATAACATCGGTTAACCATTAATTGAAGTATTTAATGGATATTAGCTCACTATATATCCTAAATATTTTACTTTCAGAGCTGTGGTGAGGCTGGCCTTTGCATCAGAGTCGCAATTCGTTTCTACTAAAAAGCCTCTAACTAAACTCTTAAGTATTGTCATGGACAGTGATCCGGTTGGTAGGAATTCAACTCTAAGGCGTGCCCCCGGCCACTTAAACTTGAAAGGTTTTGTTCTGGCCATTACAAACAAAACTTTAAATTTTTTGTACGACACCCTCCCATTTCATGTCAATACCCGTAAAAATATTATTTGCAAAATTTGAAATCAATCGGTCAATTCTAATACGTGCCTCCGGCCACTTAAAGTTAAGAAATTTTGTTCTGGACCTTAAAAAAATGTTTTTTATTTTTTGTGCGACGCCCTCCCATTTCGTGTCAATACCCATAAACAAATTATGTGTAAAATTTGAAATCAATTGTTAAACTCTAAGGCGTGCCCCCGACCAATTAAGCTTGAAAGGTTTTGTTCTGGCCATTACAAACAAAAATTTAAATTTTTTGTACGACAACCTCCCATTTCATGTGAATACTCTTAAAAATGTTATTTGCAAAATTTGAAATCAATCGGTCAACTTTAAGGCGTGCCCCGGCCATTTAAAGTTGAGAGGTTTTGTTCTGGCCATTACAAACAAAAATTTAAATTTTTTGTACGACACCCCTCCCATTTGATGTCAATACCCGCAAAATTTGAATTCAATCGGTCAATTCTAATACGTGCCTCCGGCTACTTTAAGTTGAGAAATTTTGTTCTGGACCTTAAAAAAAATTTTTTTTATTTTTTGTGCGACGCACTCCCATTTCGTGTCAATACCCATGAAAAAATTATTAAAAATTATTAACTTAATCAACTTTAAGGCGTGCCCCGGCCATTTAAAGTTGAGAGGTTTTGTTCTGGCCATTACAAAGAAAAATTTAAATTTTTTGTGCGAATTTTGTGTAAAAAGTTGATTAGAGTGGGCGGAGGAAGATTATGCTGGGACATATAAATATTTTTCGACAAATTTTACCATATTTTTTTTAAACTTATTGAACTACCCTCGTATAACACAACATTTACCATAATAAAATTACAATTTTATCAATCCAACTTTCTTCAATATTTTGAGACTAAAATATCACTGAATTCTTCGTTTAATCAGTTAACAAAGTTTTTCTTTTTTGTACCATTAATGCTCTATGGAGTATAGGGGAGCGTTGACTGTCAACAACGCTAATTCTATAATAATTAAACATGTCACATTCCAAAATGAAACAAGATGTTCCAACCTATTGATTTAACCTAACCCATTCTAAATGGGTTAGCAATTATTACATTATGTATATAAAACTTATTAACTCAACTATTTTTAAATTACAACAATCACAGAAATAAAAGCTATCACATGTTGAAAAACAAATCATGTGACATAAAATATAAACAAATTTTTTAGTATCATTAAGTTAAAAAAAAAACGACGGTATTTCCTTATCAGCTAACAATTATCACTTATAAATTATAACAATAATCTATATATTGAAATATAATAAAAATAGAGTTTTAATTGTTATTGTAATTGATTTGACTTATTTATTTAAACAAAATTAACTAACTTATCTGAATTATGTATTATTGTATTACGAGTATTTGCTCTTACGCTATTTAAAGTATTTTGAAATTGATTTTGTTTGATTTATTATCATATACTTATGAGTTATGACAGTATGGTAAAGGATTTACAAATATTATTATAATAGGTTTTTATTAGTATTGAGTTTTTTATTGACATTTATCTAGAGTGTCATAATGCCATAAGTAAATAAATAAAATATAGAATGCAATTTTTTAATAGTATGTTTATTGAATACTATTTAAGATGATAATCACTGACAATTTTTATCGAGAAATTGTTTCAATATTGTCGCGTGAATTAAAATATAATGTTTCATTTTATACTTTAAGATTTGCTATTAACGTTACTGCTCTAACTGAACTCAATTGTAAAAAAAGATTTATGTTAATTTACTTTACTGAATAATTTCGTTGCGCTTTATTCAGGTTCATCGAGTTTTATTTAAAAATTCGAATTTTATTTAAAATTTGTAACGCCAATTTAACAACTCAAACGGAATTTTTTTCCGGTAACTCGCTTTTGGAGGTGTTATGTAGAGGTAATTTTTCTATTAAAAATAAGGGATGCTTAAATATTCTAAATAGAATATGTAGGTTTTAAAGAATAGTTCAATTTCGATTCGGAATGTATCTCACATTTGCTGCCATTTACTTAGCTTAAAGTTTAAACCAAACTGAATCTTATTCCAACTTTAATGGATCGCGCTAAATCTTACAAAGATACATACAAATGAATGATTGCACCTAACATATTGTTTATGCCTTAAGGCAGCGGTTTCCAAACTTTCTGATACTGCGACCCACATAAGAAAAAAAGAAAAATTGGCGGTCCCCTCATTAGATAAAATAATATAAGCACATTTTCAAGTTGTAAAAAGTAATGTATTCATAGAATAGAAACAAATTAGTAAAAATTTAGTATATGTATATTTATTGAAAAAATTTAATGTGATGTATAAGCTTGTTTGTTAGCACAAAGTTTCTCAAATCGTGGTGTTATTGTTGAAATAGCCACCCGAAGTTCTTTTTTCCACTGCTAAACGATTTCGATATTTCGATTTCATGGCTGCTAAAGCAGAAAATCCAGTTTCGCATAAATATGATGTTACGCATGGTAACAGCACTATTATAGCTCTGTCCGACAAAGTAATATAATCTTTTTTTCGTTCCACCCAAAACTGAATTAAAGTTTTACTATCAAATTCCTGTTGCAATGAAGTATCGCAAGATATTTCAATCAATATGTAAAATCAAAATCTTTGTAAAATCAATATCGTTGAAATAATCATTGAAAATCAAACTTACTCAAATTTGCTTTGATCTACTCTACCTCGAACAAGTTGTGTAGTTGTTTAGCAGTTTATTATTCGATTTTATTTAAATCAGTTATAATTTTGTTTTGGTATTTTTAATAATAAAATAGACCAGTCAGATCTAAATATCAGACCAAAACAAAAAATTTTGCTAATAATAAAATTGTGTCGTTTCTTTTAAAAAATTTTGTTCCAAAGGAACGTATGTAATGTGAAAAATGTTTCAGTAAAATTTGCAAGTGTTCTATAAAATGTTTTTGTTTGCTTTAATATTGTTTCTGGTACCGGCGTCATTTAAAACTGGAAACATGTCATATAAATTGGATATCCCTATCTCCAATTTTTTAATGAATGCTGTGACTTTGTCTTTTTGAATCAGAGAATGCATTTGTCGACCTTGCATTGATTTATTTAAATCGCTTAATTTTTCAAAAATTTCAACTAAATAAAAAAGTTTAAGAACAAAGTTAACGTTGCGAAAGGAAGATGCCTCATCTTTGTGATTTTCAGCAAGAAAGATCGCAATTTCGACTTTAAGTTCGAACACTCTTTGAATAAATTTTGAACGAGAAAGCCAACGTACTTCACAATAGTACAAGAGTGATGAATATTCAGCTCCCATATCTTCACACAACTTTCCAAATAATCTCGCTTTCAAAGGACTGTTTTTGATATAGTTTACAACTTTTGTAACAATATGAAATATGTTTATTATTTATTATTAGTATTAAATTAGATTATTATTATTAAATTAAAAAACTTCACGACCCCCTTGAGGTTATTACGCGACCTCCCTTTGGGTCGCGACCCACAGTTTAGAAACCATTGCCTTAAGGGAATAAAAAAATAATACCAGAGCAAATCACGAAATCTTTTTCAAATTGACTTTTGTTACATGAGTAACAAAAGTCAATTTGAAAAAGATTTCGTGATTTGCTCTGGTATTATTTTTTTATTCCCTTAAGGCAATGGTTTCTAAACTGTGGGTCGCGACCCAAAGGGAGGTCGCGTAATAACCCTATTAGGGTTTCTAATATGAATAAACATTACGGCTTGTGCCAACAATTGTTTTCAGGTTAGCCGATTCCAGAATACTTTTTGTTGTGTTTGTGTATAAATTTTTGCTTGTACACTATTCGTTGGGAGTAATGATATCAGTCTACACGAGTTTTTGTCATTTGAAGATTTATTCGGTTTTAGAATCAAAATCACTTCTTCTACTTTGCATTCCATTTTTTTTGTTTTTGACGTGACCTGCATTACTTTTTCTTCGATTTTAAGAAGTTTTGTGGCTTGCGCGTTTTATCTCTTATTTTTGCCCTTTGCAATTTATGCACTAGGCTATGCTGTCTCTGTTTACTGAGAATACTTGCGTTGAGCGTTTACCGGCACATTTGAAACATATTGGTTCACGTCCAAAATGGTTTTGTGTATAATTAAAACCTTGACACTTCTTCCTTTGTAGTATTCGAGTTTTTTTTTAGCGGTTCAATTTTCACTTCATTTTGTTCGAACTTTAACATTTTCGGAACCTTTTTCGTTGATTTTTCTTTCCTTTTTGATGATGTTAACAGCATCTAAAATTTTAAGACATTTATGTGTCAGATCTTCAATTATATCGCTGGTCAAACAAGTGGGATGTATTCCTATTGCAATTACCTTGATTGGACGTTCATTTTTGTTTTCATACGTAACCCACTGATATTTGTCAATGTATAGTTACATTGTTACATTTCTTTTGGCGTCAGAGTTTTATGTTAAGAGCCGTAACTTTGCTCTCTTTATCCGTTATAATTTTCATTATGGTTTGTATTTCGGCATGAGACACCCGTTACATGAGACACCCGTTACAATACTGACTGGCGGATTTTTTTTGTTTGCTTGGATATGTGTTACCAAATTGTGGTAGATATGGGATCCAGATAAAACGGACTATACGCTAAATTTTGCCGAAAACTATATAAAATCACTTAATGTTTGACCCAAAACCCTTAACTCTATCAATCTGAATGTATATCCGGTAGTTAAGTTTCTCATCGAAAGATGGATAAATTTTATGAATAAAAAACTAATACCGAAATCAACCGATATTGCTAAATCGGTAACGGTTTTGTATTTCGTAATTCGATATTGGAAGGACCTAGGTCTTTATACCTAGGCATCTGTGTGTTGTGACATTTATTGTAATTCCAATTAAACAACAGTTTATAATAAACAAAAAATTTTAAGCCACCACTTAATTGAATGGATTAAGACATTAAGAACTCTACTAGTCACTATTTAATTGAAAATAAGGTTGTTGACGTGCAGGAGTTGCCAAATAGAAAATTTACGAATAAGATTAAAAAAACATTCCATTAATATTCGTTTTTACTGTCGTTAAGTCTATCTAATCACAATTCCTAATGACAAAGTCAAAAAATCATGTTTCTAGTAAGGTGAGCTGCTTCGTTAAATTTGAAAGTTGTAGATAAATTTACTAAAATTTGTGTTTTACACAATCTTACAACAATATTAAAGTATCTTCAGAAGAATATTTTTTAAAACAAATGTCAATTAAAGACTAGTTCGAATCGACTATTCAGTCGTAAGTAAGATCAATTATTTTAAATTAATAAACTAAAGTTTCAAAAATGCACATGAGTAATGAATCACCACAAGAAGAAGAATTTCATACCGTCGACCAAATTTTGAAATCAATGCAACAATTTGGATGGTTTGATTATTCCATATTTATAGCAATGGTTGCATGTTGCTCAATAATTGGCATATATTTTGCTAGGAAAAGTAATAAACAACAGCAAAAAACTAGAAATCGACGAACTACGATTGAATTGGAGTATACTCTAGGCGGACGGAAATTGAATGTGTTTCCTGTTACAATGTCGTTGATTGCCAGGTAAATTTAATGGTTGCATTTAATACATTTGTTATGTTTTTTGAACTTTATGTATCAATAGTATGGTATCTGCAACTAGTTTTCTTGGCACTTCAACCGAAACTTATTTATATGGATCCACATTTATGTTTATTTCCATTGGACGGATATTGTGTGGTTTGATAGTGCATTATGTATTTTTACCCGTGTTTTTAGATCTCAAACTAACATCTATATATCAGGTACAAATAAATTGGGAAATCTGTTAAAGATATGCAAAGCTATTTTTCTTTTCATTTTAGTATCTGGAAACAAGATTTGATAAAAGAACTAGATTATTCGCTGCCGCTTTGTTTTCAATCGGAGCGGTATTCATCTATTACATATATTATTTAAACGAAAATTCTAACAGTGTATTTTTTCAGTTACTCCATATGCCAGTTATAATCTATACTACAGCATTGGCATTTAACCAAGTAGCTGGTGTTAACATATATACAATGACATTCATAACGTGTGCCATTTGTGTATTTTATACAAGTATTGGTGGAATTAAAGCTGTAATCTGGACGGATACAATTCAAATCTTTGTAATGTATGGAGCAATGCTCTCAGTAACAATCAAAGGATTAATTGATGTTGGACATAAAACAACAATTGAAAGAAATGTTCTCTCTGGTCGATTTGAAATTCCGCCAGTTACGTTTGATTTCACTGAACGACATTCATTATTGGCGCTTGTGTTTGGCGGTGCAGTATTTTGCTTGCCACTGCTTACTGTCCAACAAGGTAGTATGCAAAGATATCTCTCTCTTCCAAATTTAACAGCAGCGCGTAAAGCTTTATGGATCTATACGTTTGTTGGACTCATAATGATGTTCCTTGGATGTTTAAATGGTACAATCATTTATGCTGTTTACCATGATTGTGATCCGATAACAACAAAGTTGGTAAAAGCAAAAGATCAACTACTTTCATTATATGTTATGGAGATATTTCACAACATACCTGGGTTGACTGGTATGTTTATTGCCGGCGTATTCAGTGCGACACTAAGCACACTTTCGACATTATTGAACAGTCTATCAACCGTATTTTATGAAGATTTTATAAAGCCATTCAGAAGCAAAAGACTATTGGAAAAAAGTGTGAATAACATTTTACGAGGAGTTGTCATAATTTATGGCTTGATTTCTATTGCGCTTGTTTTGGTTGTGGGAAAGCTTGGGACAATTTTACAACTATCGATGACAATTATTTCAGTAATAAATGGTCCACTTTTTGCTATTTTCTTAATAGGTTTAATGATTCCATGGATTAATGGCAAATCTGCGTTGGTTGGTGGTTGTTTCGGTTCGATTCTCATGAGCTGGATAGCAGTTAAAACACAAATACTAGCGGCAACAGGAGCTATTACAAACAAAATCAAACCACTAAGTGTCGAAAGATGTACATATAATTTTACATTACCGAACATAGAGACTGGTTCGTTAGATCAAGAAAAAACTTTTTACCACATGTCGTATTTGTGGTACACACTCGTTGGAACAATATTTACTTTAGTTGTTGCCTTTTTGTCATCTTTTATATTTGGCTGGAATAATCCCGAAAATA
The DNA here is from genome assembly GCA_963693315.1 of Diogma glabrata. Classification (NCBI taxonomy): domain Eukaryota; kingdom Metazoa; phylum Arthropoda; class Insecta; order Diptera; family Cylindrotomidae; genus Diogma; species Diogma glabrata. The sequence continues at coordinate 285,171,749 of OY856188.1, forward strand.
TGAGTTTGAGTGTTTTGACACCGTTTGTAAGAAAATATTTTACAAACAATCATAAAAATGATAATGATAACGAAGATGACCAAGTGTCTGATGGTTATAAAGAGAAAGAATCTATAGTTCTCAACGAAACGTTTAGGTAAATTTTATATAAAAATCTACCTTTTTGTATAATATAATATTACGATTTAAAAACGTTTAGAAAACTTCAAAAAACAAATTATAGAAATACAATAAAATAGCTTCAAATTAATGAGATGTTTAAATCATAGGAAAATCTTAAAAGTTCTCTATAATAAGGGGATTCTTGTAAGCAATTAAACTCCAGTAAGTAAGGAAATAATTGAAATTTCTTAGATAGACGTGTTTCGGGTGAATTCGAACCCTCTTTATCAGTTCCATGTTCAAAGCCCTTGACACGCAATCAATTACGCCACTGAGGCGTAATTTATTTATTTTAATTAAGTTAATATTTCCCTTATCTATAATTGTTTATGCTAGCCAAAGTATAATATAAAATATAATGACACAGGCGTTCCACAACAACATACGTTCTAAGATACGCACTCAATACAATATTTAATTGTTTTTCATTAAGCACTAGTGCATAAAACATTTATTACGTTGATTATCTATCAAATTTTATCATAATAAACCAACAATAATTGATTTGATGTGACCACATAGTGTTGAAATGTGTTGTAATAAGTCATTTAATTCCTACAAACCCATGAATGCAACAGCAATGAAATACCCTTTATTAAATTACTAAGAACCGTTGGATAGGATAGATCCATTGCTATCGTATAGATAAAATAAATATTAATAAAATATTGGATTCCAAATCCTTAGAAGATTACTATAGGAATGAATAAAATATTCATTTCTATAAGTGTCTGTAAATCAAAGATTTCGTGGAATTTTTTGACGGGTTTTATTACCATCATTATCGAAAGGCTCTTAATAAGTAAACCACAATTAAACTGCTCAATTTGAATCTCAATTACTTAATTTTTAATTGAAAATTCGGTTGTATACCTGAATGAGTTGCCAAATCACGTCTTGGATTATAAAAAGATAAGTTAAAGCCTCATTTTTTATTGTATGTATTTAAGTCTCTTTAATATCAATTCTAAATGATAAAGTCAAAACAATCAAGTTTGTATAAAGGTCAAGAGGCATAAATGACTTCTTTTAGTTTAAGCGTTTTTCATATATTGACTGAAATTTGAATTTCATATAATTTTACAACAATATTGAAGGATCTCCATATATAATTTTTAAAATTTAATATCAATCAAAACTAGTTCGAATCATCTTTCAGACGAGTAAGATCAATTAGTAAAAAAAAAAATCAATAAACTAATGTTACAATAATGAGCATGAGTAATGAAGTATCACAAGAAAAATTTCATACCGTCGACGAAATTTTGAAATCACTGCAACAATTTGGATGGTTTGATTATTTCATATTTATAGCAATGGTTGCATGTTGCTCAATAGTTGGCATATATTTTGCTTGGAAAAGCAAGAAACAACAGCAAATAAATAGAAATCGACGAACTACGATTGAATTGGAGTATACTCTTGGTGGACGGAGAATGAACGTGTTTCCTGTTTCCATGTCGTTGATTGCCAGGTAAATTTAATAGTTGCATTTAATATATTTGTTGTGTATTGTGAATTTTGTGTGTCAATAGTATTGTGTCTGCAACTGCTTTTCTTGGCACTTCAACCGAAACTTATTTATATGGATCTACATATATGTTTATATACATTGGACGGTTGTTGTGTGGTTTGATATTGCATTATGCATTTTTACCCGTGTTTTTGGATCTAAAACTAACATCTATATATGAGGTAAATTTAAATTGGGGAAATCTGTTAAAGAAAAACACATTTATTATTGGTTTAATTTCAGTATCTGGAAACAAGATTTGATAAAAGAACTAGAATGTTCGCTGCCGTTTTGTTTTCAATCGGAGCGGTATTCATCTATTACATATGTCAATTTAAACAAATATTCTCACAGTGTTTTTTCAGTTACTCCAAATGCCAGTTATGATGTATATTACAGCATTGGCGTTTAACCAAATAGCTGGTGTCAACATATATATAATGACGTCCATAACGTGTGCCATTTGTATATTTTATACAAGTATTGGTGGAATTAAAGCTGTAGTATGGACGGATACAATTCAAATCTTTGTAATGTATGGGGCAATGCTTTCGGTAACAATCAAAGGATTAATTGATGTTGGTCTTAAAACAATAATTGAAAGAAATGTTCTCTCCGGTCGGTATGAAACGCCCCCAGTTACGTTTGATTTTACAGAACGACACTCATTATTGGCTATCCTTTTCGGCAGTGCATCATTTTATATGCCACTGCTTACTGTCCAACAAGGTACTATGCAAAGATATCTCTCTCTACCAAATTTAACAGCAGCACGTAAGGCCTTATGGATCTATACGGTTGGTGGACTAATACTGTTGTTGCTTGGATGTTTTAATGGCACAATCATTTATGCTGCGTACCATGATTGTGATCCGATAACAACAAAATTGGTAAAAGCAAAAGATCAACTGCTCTCATTATATGTTATGGAGATATTTCATAACATACCTGGGTTAACTGGTATGTTTGTTGCCGGAATTTTCAGTGCGACACTAAGCTCACTCTCGACATTATTGAACAGTATATCAACCGTATTTTATAAAGATTTTGTAAAGCCATTCAGAACGAAACTATTATCGGAGCAAAGTGTGAATAACATTTTACGTGGAGTTGTCATAATATATGGCTTGATTTCTATTGCGCTTAGTTTAATTGTGGGCAAGCTTGGAACGATAGTACAATTAACAATGACAATTGTTTCAATAACCAATGGTCCTCTTTTTGCTATTTTCCTAATAGGCTTGATGATTCCATGGATTAATGGCAAATCAGCGTTGGTTGGTGGTTGTTTCGGTTCGATTTTCATGAGCTGGATAGTAGTCAAAACACAGTTACTAGCAGCATCGGGAGTGATAACATACAAACACAAACCACTTAGTGTAGAAGGATGTACATACAATTTTACAATGCCGACCATAGAAACCGTTGCTGGTTCGATAGATCAAGAAAAAACTTTTTATCATATGTCGTATTTGTGGTACACACTCGTTGGAACAATATTTACTTTAGTTGTTGCCTTTTTATCATCTTTTATATTTGGCTGGAATAAACCTGAAAATATAAACTTGCGTGTTTTAGCACCGTTTGTAAGAAAATATTTTGCAAACAATCATAAAAGTGATAATGATAACGGAGATGTCAAATTATCTGATGGTATTGAGGAGGAAGAAGTCAAACTTTAGGAAGCTATTTGAATTAGTATACATTACGATTAGCAAATGGTAAACTTAACAAATTATAGAAATACATTTATTAAAATAGGTCCGAATTCAGAAGCATTTTTAATTACAGGGAAATATCTCATGAGTATTAAGAACTCAAGCGTTACAAGTGTCTTAAACTTGAACGATAAGTATCGCTGTGTTTTTTACGACCAAACTATAATTAAATTTATTTATTTTCTTTTTTTTTTCATTTAATTTAAATTAAAAATATGGAGGGGCTGAAATCTCACAGCTCTGAGATATCAAGACTTCGATCTGGGTTAAGGATTTTGATATAGTTTTCGGCAAAAAACTTTTATGGGGACATGGTTTTTAGTTTTGGGCAGCGATGTATATCAAACATAACTTTATGTAAAACTACATGTATTTTTTATCTTTGTTTAGATATGTATTACAAAAATAACACGAAACATCAATGCGTTGTTGGAAAATTATAACAGATCATAAATTAACATAATTTAGTCAAAAGATTATACAATCAGCAAACTACTCAAAAACCCCTAAATTTAGCGTTTCGAGAAAATATTTCAAAATCACAAATTCATATTCCTTTCAAAATTCCAAAAGTATTATAAAACTAAATAAAATCAAAAATAAAATAAAATCAAAAACTTTTTTTAAGCAAAATTCTAAAAATATTTCAAAAATTATTACAAAATCAAAGACTTTTCTTAAAAATTCTAAAAATAATGCATAAATTATAACAAAACCAAAAATTGTAACTTTTTCCAAAATTATAAAAATTATAATAAAATCAAAAATTTAAAATTTTTCAAAATTCCACAAATTTTTCAAAAACTATAACAAATTCAAAAATTTCCATGTTCAATTTCTTTTTCCAAAAAATTATCTAAATAATTTTAGAACTAACTAATCTAAATAATTACTAATAAGAACTAACCTATCTAAATAATTAATTTTATTTTGTTCCAAAAATTGGATAAAAAAATAAATAAAAATCTTTCTTTTGACACACTTGACAACATTTTTTTGACAATCTTATAATGCAGTTTTTGATCTCATAATTAATTTTTAAATAAAAATATTAAAAAAAATTTTTTTAAAGATAGCGCTAGGGTCGAAGATCAATTGGAATTTAATTAATTTTTTTCCGGAAAGTAGTTCTATCTTTACTCTAAAATATATCAAATTTACAAAAAGGCATTAATTCGTGTTCTTGAGATGTTTAATTTTAAAATTTTTTAGTCCGTCTAAAATTCTAATTGTTCATCATTTTTTCGAACAATTTTTATCAACAAAAAATTTCAACCACTGAAGTTCGAAAAAGTGATAAAAAATTCGAATTTTAGTTGGACCAAAAATCTTTAAAATTAAATATCTTAAGAACACGAACTAACCCCTCTTTGTAAATCTTATATATATAAAAATCACGTGTCACGATGTTTGTCCGCGATAAACTCCGCAACAACGTAACCAATCTTAATGAAATTTTGTACAATGTGTGTATGATGGTCCTGCCTAAATTTTTTTTAATTAAATTACAAATTAAATGTTAAATATGGATGGTTCATATGCCAACTTTCAGATGGAAGCGTAAATCAATTTATTCAATTGATAGTAAGCTTCAACAACTGGATAAGGCCATTATTAGACTATCAAATATGTTTTAGTAAAGAAAGTTTTGTTTTATTTGATAATAAACGAAAAGCATATTATGCTGAGTCAAATACGTTACCAAAGATTATATATTGATAATTTTGTGGAGGTTATATATTAATTATAGAAGTGTTAAAACGGAGCCGCACAAATACTATACAGAGAAGTATAGTTGATCGAACACGGATGGCAATCATGATGAACAAACTAATTAAAAATGGTGGGACTTAGCTGGCAACACGTATGCAATAGTAATTTTCAAACGGTAACAATTCATTAATGAATTCATTACACCACTCGCAATAGCAGTGAGATATCACTAGGCAAAGTGATATCTTAGGGATGTTGGCGGATGAACTTTTTTCAATCAACGATAGTACCCTTAGTCTTAGTTATAGAATATTCTTTGATGATGACACGCTATTTTTTTAAATAAAACGTGTTGAACCTTTGAAGAATAAGGTCCCACAACAACATCCTTTCTAAGGTGTTGATGGACGCAAATTTTTTCTTTTTTATATTTTTTTAAAAAATCAACTTTTTCGTTTGCTCGAAGAAATGAGCTTCCATATGACTATTAAATATCCCGGGTTTAATCCTTGAACAAAATTTTGAAATTTTTCCCTTATTAAAATAAATAATTGTTGCAATAAAAATGACACAATGTAAATTGAATGTTAGGTACGTTTAGTTTGACTGAAACAACTGAAAAAACAACAACAATTGTATTAAATTTTTCGTTGTTTCAAATGGTTCAATCAAATCGAACACGGCTGTTATCAAAACGAGGTTTCTTGAATTTCCTTTCTTATGAGATACCGACAAAATTCGACGGGTAGAATGTTAAATAAACAAAAGTTTTACACTATTTGGTGTAAGATAAATAAAGTTTTGAGAGATTTTTAGAGTGATTAAGCTTAAAGTAATTATTTTAATTCACATGAATTTTGCAATTTTAAAGAATTTTTAATTTTCTCTCAGAAAAACTTCTTTAAAACAGTTTTTGTGTGTTTTGTGTCGGGAATAAATACAATTTACAATTGTATAATCACAGATGAAGAATTCAATTTAAATAAATATGAGATAATGAAGTTTCAATTCAGAAATTATCTGAACATGAAAATTAAAATATGTTTCATTGTTGTTTTATCCACTATGGCTGAGTCTGTAAGATGGCTTTGAACTATGATGTCTCTGATGCGTGTGAGTTCAATCCCGACAATAATTACTTATTATCGGGAATAATACTTTCAATAATTACTTTGAGCAATAATTACTCACAAAATCGAGCAAAAATTAATATTCCATTAATGTTGTGTATATATGGAGCATATATGCCAATATATTGACCGTGTGTAAGACATTAGTTTCGCATTGATTTGCTACAATCAATAATGACTTTAAAATGACTTAGGATGTTGACTAAATAGAAATATTTCTCATCCTATGAATTCTAATACAAAACCTTCCAAATAATTTTGATTTTTTTTGCATCACTTCTTCTATTCCGTTTTTGCATCACTTCTTCTATACCTTCATCGAATGTATTGTCGCTATTCATACTGCCCTTGCTGATCATAAAATGACATAACGATCAAAATTGTTTTCAACGTTTTTAGTAACCTACGGGTAAAGAAAGCGTATATTAAACCGCACGAGGCCACAGTGAAAATTTGTGAATCCATTTTTGTTCCATATAATGTTCTATGTAGAGACACACTTGAAACCTTACACACCTGAAAACTTATTTGATCGCGTGTTTTTTTATATATCCTTTGTTTTTATATATAATACCTGTTTTTTTTATATTTTACTGATCAACTAGAGTGCTGATCCTTTTACATTCATATTTAAAAAAAAATAGATCATTTCAACTCTTTGAAATTATTGCTACTACGTCACCAAAATGTATATACACAAACTTTATTTATCGGTGTAGCAAAGCACGCCGGGTCCCGCTAGTTTGATATATTTTAAAGTAAGGATAGAACTACATTTAAAAAAAAAGTTAAAATTTAATTGAATTTAACATTTTTTGTTAATGGAAGAAACAATGAGTTTGAAAAAATGATGAAAGATTAGAATTTTAGTCGTACTAAAAATCTTTAAAATTAAATATCTCAAGAACAAAAATTAAAGGCCTCTTTGTAAATTTGATATAATTTAGAATAAGGATAGAACTATTTTCAGGAAAAAAATTAATTAAATTCCAATTGATATTCGACCCAAGCGCCATCTTTAAAAAAGTTTTTTTAATATTTTCATTTAAAAATTAATTACCAGAACAATTAACTAATTTGTTTTCAAACGGCTAACTATAATTATCTATCAAACAAAAAAAAGTTTGCTGAAATCAGTAAAGCCGTTCTTGAGCAATTTAATTTCAAAGTTACATCGGATTGACAGAATTTTCATTTTTCATGCATGTTGGGGTGGGGCTCAAACTATGCACTTTAAAAAAAGTAGGGTCTGCGTCGGACCAGACGGTGGAAGTTATGCTTCTTTGGCCATTCGCTCACACACTCTTAAAAAGTTCATGATTAAATGTGTCACTTAACTAATTTAAGCCGCCATCTGAAAGATGGTTTATGAACCACATTTAACATTCAATTCGCAGTTAAAAAATATTAAAACTTTTAATTGAGATAAAAACTATAATATCGAGTATATATTAAGCGTAATGTATAAAATATTATTCTTAAGTCGCTCAAAAAAGAAACATAAAAATTGCCAAAATTTCCCATACAAAGTTGTATGAAAAATTTAACCTATTTTCGTATTTATTTTACGGACAGAAGAAAATAATATGTTTTATATAATATGCTTAATATATGGTCAGTAATAGTTCATAAAGAAATTTAAATTATTTAATTGTAGTAAAATGAGAAATTTCATAGATAATTTGTAAAATTATTCAAGTTGTGTTTTGTATGAAATCCCATATAATTTTTTTGGAATTTATTCTCCTTTCCCTCTTTTGCAGCGCCATTGCGGCAAACACCGGAACAAAATAATCGCTCAATAACATATTTGATAGTCTAAATGGGCCCTACACGGATGATTAAAAAGTCGATAAAGCAGATTTGACAGAAAACTAATTAATTTACGCCGCCATCTGAAAGTTTGCTTATTGTTATATCCTTTTTGTTACTAGGATATAAATATCTCACAACTGTTATGACCCTTTTGTCTAGGATTAATAATTACAACACCAACACTGTTATTTTTAAAACCTTTAATTAACTTATGTTCCTTTTTTTCTTACAGTAATAATAACTTTTGATATTAATAATAATTTTATATTGTTAAATTCTTATCCTTGTGATAACTGTGTGTGTTAGATTTATTTAATTTAAAACACTTTAATTTATAAATTCAAGTTCACCCCTTGAAATCTTTTAATAATTTTTCTTTGTTACACTACTCTTCTTTTCAATTTAAACTTTGCTAAAACATTTACGCTACTTTAATTTCCTGACTAATTAATTTAAACATTAACTAACTCACTGATTAACTGTCTTCTTTAGTTCACTGCCAAAATACTACTCTTTTAACTTTTAAATTTCTTCAATCATTACTAATTGTAGGGGAAATGTTGTAAACCGTTATTTTCCGTTATCAAAAGAAAAACAACCAATTAAAAATTAATAAAAACAATTAAACATAATTTGACCTAATTTAGAGGATTTCCCAATATAAAAATTCACAAGTCAAGAAACTAAGTTTGTTCACACTTTTTATTATATTTATTTTTTAAATATAATAAAAATTGAAACTATGCAATTTTGACTTGTATTAAATTTTTACATTGTGAAATCACAATTTTTAAACCAAATTAAATTTTGAAATATCAACAAGTTATACTAATAAGTTCAATAAATTTAGATTAGTTTTAAAAGGTTTACAACATTATGACCCATACATATTTACCATTTAATTAGCAATAAAAAAATATTAAGGCTTTTAATCGAGATAAAAACTATCCTATGTCTCAAGTTGGACCATTATACACACACTGTACAAAATTTTTGCGGATAATCGTCGATTTTTCTTAGTTTTCTTAGTCAAAAACAATTTGAACCTTATGCTCTATGGTGATAAAGACGAAATTTCTAAATCAATTATAAAAAAAGCGTGATGCGGTTTCTCGACCAACACCCCATCAAAATGTGTACAACGAGCGTAAAGAAGAATAACTTCAAAATTGTAAAATAAGTTGTATTTTTTATTTTGTTCATACTACTAATATGCCAAGTTTCAGAAAAATCAAAAATGGTCAATTTCAAATCTCGACTTTTTCACCTCCGTAGATTACGTTTTTCATCGATTAAGAAACAAACATTTTCTATACTCAAATGAAAAAAAAACATCAGAATTACAGATCAAAGCTCAAACTCTTCTAATGGAGAGCGGGATCAAACTTCAGTCTATAATGAGCTACAGCATTGTCTTGCCTCATATATAGATTATACATATAAGTAAAACTAAAGAAAAAAACGAAAATTATAACGTTGATCAATCACTTCGATTTATGAATTATGGAGACAAATGGGGGTAAGCGAAACCAAATGTTGGATAATTCGTACGATTTACCGTTTACTATAAATTCTACTAGTCCCTGGGCCCACGCCGATTTCATGTTATGATTACCACATATTTTATACTTTGTCAGGCACCTGTCCTTGACGAGTCCGAAAACTTTTGTTCTATCATTTTTCTCGAATCGGCCGTTTTTTCGTTTGGCAAGCTCCGAAGAAGGTCGATTGCCCGGAATTTTGTAATTTTCTTTTTAACTATGCGGGTTGTAAATTTGTTTGTGAACACGTGGGTAACCTTGTCCGACAAAAATTTGTCTGCTATTGTCTAGTCTAGTCCGACAACCCAAACATACCAAAATGTCAGTTGTCGTACTCGACAATAGCAGACACATTTTGGTCGAACAAGCTTACCCCTCGTGTTCTAAAACAAATTAACAATCCTTATAGTTAAAAAAAAAATTACGAGATTCCGGACAATCGGTATTTTTCGGAGCTTGCCAAACGAAAAAACGGTCGATTCGAAAAAAATGGTAGAACAAAAGTTTTCGGACTCGTCAAGGACAGGCGCCTCACGAAGTTTAAAATATGTGGTAATCATCACATGAAATCGGCGCCGGTCCAGGGATTATACATCCACGGCATGCGAACGGATATTTTCAGTAGCCAACAATATAGTAACCAAAATTTGCCGTTCGTTATCTCCTTCCACACTCAATGAATTAATGTTTGAAAATACTATTTTCCAAACACGCAGTCATATTGAATCTTATAAACGATTATAAAAATTCATTTATATCAAATTGAATTCATTTATATATGTTTAACGTATTTTTAAGTTAAGTTGATTAAATATGTACAACTGACCTGTTAACAATTTGATTTGCTTTAATTACCCAAATACCCGGGTAACGCGGCTGCCCGGGTATTTGATTAAAATAACTACTTGATACCCGGGTACTTAATATTTGAGTATTTTACTAACCCTTATTTACAATATACTAAATTATAAGTTTCTTTAGACTTTTAATTATCGTGAGCAATATATTTCAAATTATGAAATAAAGTGTGCAGTATAACGATAATAACGTTGCACACGAAAAATCAAGACATTCATGCAGAGCTCTATTATCTATAATTATTTATGCTGGCCAAAGGATGATGACACAGGCGTTCCACAACAACATACGTTGTGGAACGCCTCAATACAATATTTAATTGTTTTTCATTACACACTAGTGCATAATACATTTATTACGTTGAGTACCTATCAAATTTTATCATAATTACTATTATTATTATTATTTAAGAGCTGAGCTCTTGTCGGTGGAGCAACTTCCAAGTTTCGCGGTTTTCCGCCAATGACTTCACCTCCCTGTACGACATGACACCTGCTTTCTCTTTGATTTGATCTATAAATGCTCTTCTTGGTCTTCCCCTCCCTCTCTTTCCTTCTACCTTTTTAATAAACCAACAATAATTGATTTGATGTAACTAGTGTTGAAATGTGTTGTAATAAGTCATTTTATTCCTCCAAACCCATGAATGCAACAGCAATGAAATACCCTTTATTAAATTACTAAGAACCGTTGGATCGGATAGATCCATCGCTATCGTATAGATAAATCTTAATAAAATCTTGGATTCCAAATCCATAGAAGATTACTATAGGAATGAATAAAATATTCATATATCGAGAACAAGATTTGCATACCCACTAAAAGCTGTGGTAAATGTGTTCCAGATAAATCAGACTAAAAAGTAAAAACTAAATTTTTCAAATGTGCCGAATACATATTTTGCATTTGCATTTCAGAATGATTCATCTAAGATTGCTTCTTTTTCGTAGGAGAAATTACTCCATTTAAATAGCGTTCCCCATGGAAAGACGGCCGCCAAACTTTTAAAAATAATTATCTTTTAAAAATAAGCATTTATGCTAATAGCTCAGTAAATTATGGCAAAAATAATAGGGCATCGCAGAATTCTTTGAATCAGCATGGATTTGTAGTATTTATATGACAAACGCGTCAAATTTAAGAGCTGATAAACTACACTTTTTCTTATCACAGTACTATTAATATATCCTGAAAATGTTAGGGAAATCGAAGGTATCAACTATCAACTATCACACCCTTAAACACTTTGTCCAGCTTTAAAAAAATGACTCTTAAAAAAAAGCATTTCTAAGTCTATATATCAAAGATTTCGTGGAAATTTTGACGGGTTTCATTACCATCATTATCGAAACCAGTAAACCACAATTAAACTGCTTGATTTGAATCTCTATTACTTAATTTTTAATTGAAAATTCGGTTGTATACCTGCATGAGTTGCCAAATCAAGTCTTGGATTATGAAAAGATAAGTTAAAGCATCAATTTTTATTTTATGTATTTAAGTCTCTTTAATCTCAATTCTAAATGATAAAGTCAAAACAATCAAGTTTCTATAAAGGTCATGAGACATAAACTCTTTTAGTTTAAGCGTTTTTCATATATTGACTGAAATTTAAATTTCATATAATTTTACAACAATATTGAAGGATCTCCATATAGTAATATTTTTTAAATTTAATATCAATCAAAACTAGTTCGAATCATCTTTCAGACGAGTAAGATTAATTAGTAAAAAAAATCAATAAACTAATGTTACAATAATGAGCATGAGTAATGAAGTATCACAAGAAGAAGAATTTCAAACCGTCGACGAAATTTTGAAATCCCTGCAACAATTTGGATGGTTTGATTATTCCATATTCATAGCAATGGTTGCATGTTGCTCAATAATTGGCATATATTTTGCTTGGAAAAGCAAGAAACAACAGCAAATAAATCGAAATCGACGAACTACGATTGAATTGGAGTATACTCTTGGTGGACGGAGAATGAACGTGTTTCCTGTTTCCATGTCATTGATTGCCAGGTAAATTTAAAAGTTGCATTTAATATATTTGTTATGTGTTATGAATTTTGTGCGTCAATAGTTTTGTGTCTGCAACTACTTTTCTTGGCACTTCAACCGAAACTTATTTATATGGATTCACATATGTGTTTATATACATTGGACGGGTGTTGTGTGGTTTGATATTGCATTATGTGTTTTTACCCGTGTTTTTGGATCTAAAACTAACATCCATATATGAGGTAAATTTAAAATGGAATTCTGTTAAAAAAAACACATTTATTATTGGTTTAATTTCAGTATCTGGAAACAAGATTTGATAAACGAACTAGAATGTTCGCTGCCGTTTTGTTTTCAATCGGAGCGGTATTTATTTATTACATGTATCAATTTAAACAAACATTTTCACAGTGTTTTTTTCAGTTACTCCAAATGCCAGTTATGATGTATATTACAGCATTGGCATTTAATCAAATTGCTGGTGTCAACATATATATAATGACATCCATAACGTGTGCCATTTGTATATTTTATACAAGTATTGGTGGAATTAAAGCTGTAGTGTGGACGGATACAATTCAAATCTTTGTAATGTATGGGGCAATGCTCTCGGTAACAATAAAGGGATTAATTGATGTTGGTCTTAAAACAATAATTGAAAGAAATGTTCTCTCCGATCGGTATGAAACGCCTCCAGTTACGTTTGATTTTACAGAACGACATTCATTATTGGCTATCCTTTTCGGCGGTGCAGTATTTTATATGCCACTGCTTACTGTCCACCAAGGTATTATGCAAAGATATCTCTCTCTTCCAAATTTAACAGCAGCACGTAAGGCCTTATGGATCTATACGGTTGGTGGACTAATACTGTTGTTGCTTGGATGTTTTAATGGTACAATCATTTATGCTGCTTACCATGGTTGTGATCCGATAACAACAAAATTGGTAAAAGCAAAAGATCAACTACTTTCATTATATGTTATGGATATATTTCATAACATACCTGGGTTAACTGGTATATGTTTGTTGCCGGAATTTTCAGTGCGACACTAAGCTCACTCTCGACATTATTGAACAGTTTATCAACCGTATTTTATAAAGATTTTGTAAAGCCATTCAGAACGAAACGATTATCGGAACAAAGTGTGAATAACATTTTACGTGGAGTTGTCATAATATATGGCTTGATTTCTATAGCGCTTAGTTTAATTGTGGGGAAACTTGGGACGTTGATGCAATTATCAATGACAATTGTTGCAATAAGCAATGGTCCTCTTTTTGCTATTTTCCTAATAGGCTTGATGATTCCATGGATTAATGGCAAATCTGCGTTGGTCGGTGGTTGTTTCGGTTCGATCCTCATGAGCTGGATCGTAGTCAAAACACAGTTACTAGCAGCATCGGGAGTGATAACATACAAACACAAACCACTTAGCGTAGAAGGATGTGCATACAATTTTACAATGCCGACCATAGAAACCATTGCTGGTTCGATAGATCAACAAAAAACTTTTTATCATATGTCGTATTTGTGGTACACACTCATTGGAACAATATTTTCTTTAGTTGTTGCCATTTTGTCATCTTTTATATTTGGCTGGAATAAACCTGAAAATATAAACTTGAGTGTTTTAGCACCGTTTGTAAGAAAATATTTTACAAACAATCATAAAAGTGATAATGATAACGGAGATGTCAAATTATCTGATGGTATTGAGGAGGAAGAAGCCAAACTTTACAAGGAAACTATTTGAATTAGTATAAATTACGATTAGCAAATAGAAAACCCTAACAAGTTATAGAAATACAATAAAATAGTTTCGAATTTAGAAGCATTTTTAATTACAGGGAAATATCTCATGAGTATTAAGAACTCAAGCGTTACGAGTGTCTTAAATTTGAACGATAAGTATCGCTGTGCTTTTTCTACGACCAAACTATAATTAAATTTATTTTTTTACTACTTGCATGAGAAATTTCTATTATTTACTCAAAAACCCAAGACAAAAGTTATTTTTCTCAGCTATGGTTACTAGTAATTATTCCCCACACCTAATAATAAGCATTTTAGCACCTTCGTAAATCAGATAATGAATGAATGCAAAAACTTCTTTGCAACTATAGGTTAGTTTATTTGAAATTTTAATTCGTGTTAAACAGAATTCTGTTGAAATTTAGTTTAGTTGTGAGTTGTAGACTAAAAAAAATCTAAATTTGGCTCAACAATATTGAATAGATTTTCAATTTCATGTCAAAAATAAATAAAAGCTATATTTTTTAATGCAAAGCATATGTGATTTTTATATAGTTTTAAGAAAATTCATTGAAAATAAATTTCTAACTAAGCAGCCCTGAATAATAAATATCCAATACGCAATCCAATGATGTGATAAAAAATGTTTCACCAAATCAAAATTTTTATTTATTCACCATTTGCTTATCAATTGACATTTTATTTTGTGAATAATTAAGAGTTTTAGTGCATTTTTTATTTCAAGTAGTAAAAAAAATAGCATATAAACCTCGGTGAAGAAAATTTTCTCCATTTCGGTGCTTAATTCGCTCGAAACTTCGTTTCTCGCGAATTAATATCCACCTCAATGTAGAAAATTTACTTTATCACCTCGGTATATAATGTACTATTACTTTCTTTTTTTCCTTTTTAGTTTAAATTAAAATAAATGTGACGAAACTATAGTAACTAACATAAGACTGCTATTGTTTTTATTTCGATCTGTAAGTTCTAAGATATATCCGCATGAAGGGATCAGTTTTTATTGATTTGTTTATTTGTTTTTTATTTTGATCCACGGGTGTGACAACCCCGCATACTCCAGTCCTTACTATTGGCATATTTAATAATGTGAGATATCACATACCACTGGCAATAGTACCCAGAATTCGTATAGCCCGCTTTTGAACAGAGTCCAAGAGGGCCAAGATGGAAATAGAGGCAGCACCCCAAACTTGACAGCAGTACTCCATGCAGGGACGAATATAGGGCTTATAAACATGGAGCAATTGGTAAGGAGTGAAAAAT
The DNA here is from genome assembly GCA_963693315.1 of Diogma glabrata. NCBI lineage: Eukaryota > Metazoa > Arthropoda > Insecta > Diptera > Cylindrotomidae > Diogma > Diogma glabrata. The sequence goes on from OY856188.1 coordinate 285,187,246, forward strand.
TTTTTGCATCTATTTAGGAGGCCGAGTTTTTTAGACGCGCTTTGTGCCATCGCCATTACCTGATCGTTCCAAAGTAGGTCATTTGAAACTGTGACACCCAATAAACGAATGTTTTTACATTCGCCTATTGGATAATCACACATACTGAATAAAATATCTTTGGGGAACTCGGTCTTTAATCTGGAAACAATCAACAGCTGTGTTTGGTAGAGTTGAAATTGACAAGGTTTTGGTCACCCCAGTCGGCGACTTTATTCAGGTCTTTGTTCACGTTTATAGCAGCGTCTCTCCAGACAGGATTAATTCGTTCGTCCATTTTACCTTTTGAAGGAAGGGGCTCGAACGACTTGTGCAGAGTACTATCATCTGCAAAACTATTTATTGGGTTGCTGGTGATTTTCAACAACTCGTTGATATAAATCAAAAATAGGGTTGGGGACAATACTGAGCCTTGGGATACACCAGCGTTAATTAGTTTAGACTCAGAAGAAAATCCGTCTAAGGAGACCGAAATGTATCGGTTGGATGGAAAATTTTGAATCAGCCTCACAACATTGGGATGAAAACCGTACGCAACGAGCTTGTTGATTAAGTTGGCATGACAGATTCGATCGAATGCTTTTGAGATCTCTAAAGCGATAACGTATGTTTCACCACCTTTATCAAGTATGCTGTTCTAACAATGCGCTACATAGTTTAATAGATCGGTAGTCGATCTTTTGTTTCGAAAGCCGTATTGGCTGTCGGATATTAAATGATTTTCTTCCAGAAATTTTGAAATATGTGTATTAATATAATGCTCGTAGACTTCGGATAGGACCGATAGTAAAGCTATTGGCCTATAATTTGAGATATCGGATTTTGGTCCCTTTTTGGGGACGGGCTGGACATTTGCCAACTTCCAGCACGAGGGAAATATACCAGATTTGTAAGATTGGTAGAATATTTTAGTAAAGTTGGTGCAAGTTCTTTGGAAAAGGTTTTTAAAATAATGGGTGGAATATTGTCCATTCGTGAGGCTTTGTTGATGTTTAACCCCTTTAAAAGTTTAGCGACTATTTTGGGTTTGAAGTGAAGTTCATTCATATTAACTCATGAAGACTGGATTTGGGGTATTTCTTTAGGAGTTTCTGAAACAGTGGAGTTCAGAGCAAAGCGTTCAGCGAACAAGTTAGCTTTTCTTGCGGGATCATTGACGATTAAATCACCATCAATAATAGGGGGAATAGAAAATTTTGTACGAGGATTTAAAGAATTAATGGCACTGTAAGAGCTCTTGTCAGAAACAGACATAGACGTAAGTTTTGAGGCTTTCGCTCTGTCAATTTCAGACTTTTCGTTTGAGATAATCTGGTTAGATATTTTGTTGGCTTTTAGATATTGGGATCGATTAGTGGGAGTTTTGTTATGAATCCAAATATTAAATGATATTGATAATACGTTTGTTTCTAAGTGCCGTTTTGGCAGCATTCGAATACAAGTACTTTTGTTTGGGTTTTACTATGGAGAAAGGGACAAATTTATTGATAGCAAATTGGATGGCTTCTGTAAAGTTTTGAGCAGAAACATTTACATTGTCAGTGTAAAAACAATGACGGTCGAAAGGGAAACCATGGAAAAAATTTTGAAGACCACTCTTATCCATTTTTGAGTAGTGAAATATTTTGCGGGGTTTGGGAGCTGTAGTTTTAAGTAAATCAGTTTTGATAACTGATGAGATTAAATAATGATCAGAATTTCCAATACTACCTTTAGCGACATCGACACTCGTAATATCTGGCATTGTGGTAAGATAGAGAACTAAAAGAAAACTATTATCACCGCCATTACGGGGAGTGAAAGTCGGGTTTTTTACAATTTGGAATAGGCCCTGAGACGCGGCAAAAATGTCTGCCAGTTTTCCACTATTGTCAACATCGTCGGTCGATTTGGAGAATTCCAACCATGATTTGTTGTGGACGTTGAAGTCATCGGTAACGATAACTTCACAATTAGGGGACTTTGCTCTAATCTCGTCCACAATTTTTGTCAGAAAATTAAAAAAGTTTGGGTTACGTTTGTTGAGGGACGGGTATAAAGCTATTGTAAAACAAGTCATTTCTGGAAGACAAATCTTTAAAACCAATGTATTGAAGCCGTCACCGTGTAGTCAAAATTTGGTAAACCGTGTGTATGCAACAATCTCATGAATGAATGCGCATACGCCCTGATGGAGTTTGAAAGCTGATTCGAGCCTATATTTGGAATTAAGCGATTCTATAAAGAGAAAATTTTCAGAAACTTGTGTTTCTGTAAGGAATAGAATGTTCGGTTTGTCGTGCTCAAGATGATGTTGCACGTGGTCATGGTTAGCGTTCAATCCGCGCCGCTTTATGGGCGGGTGGATTGCACAAATTTGCTTTACCACTTGCAGACTTATTTTTTTTCGGTTGTACTGCCATATGTATATATATATATCAAAAGGTTTATTTTATTTTTTTATGTTTTATTTTAAAATGCATAACTAAGTAAAAAATCTTATCATACAATAAAATATGACATATGCCAATATTTCATGATAAGATGAAGAAATAATAACAAAATAATAAGTGAAAAACAAATTGTGAGAAATTTGCAGAAAACAAAACAAAACTAATAACCAATAATCCAGCTGATGCAGCGCACCTCAGACGCACCGCCTACCACCTCAATTGAGGCACAAAGCCCACACATAATTACGTGTTGGTCTGATTCCTCGGAAGAGCCAATGAGCGGTACCACTACGGAACGCTGCCCAGATAAGACTGGAAGTGCTGCCGTTGACCAATTAAAGTTTGTCCGCCAGCATCCTAAGATATCATCTTGGTTAATCATATCTCCTGCCATTGCCAGTGGTATGTGATATCTCACGCTGACTCATATGTCAATGGCAGGGACTGGAGTACGCTGGCTAGTCAGACCCGTAGATCAACATTGATCATAACCGATCAAAATCGGCCCCTCCTGCGAAACCTCTTGTTGTTGCGGGACAACTTGGGTGTTGAATACTTAGTAAAACCGGGTATTTTTGGTTACTAATCAGTGATCGAATTCAGGAAGAGATTTGGGAATTATCGAATCGCGTTTATTGAATTGTGAGTTAGGCCAATTCGAAGGAAGGTTAGAAAAACATAACAATATGTTATGGAGATATTTCACAACATACTGGTATGTTTATTGCCGGCGTATTCAGTGCGACACTAAGCACACTTTCGACATTATTGAACAGACTATCATCCGTATTTTATGAAGATTTTGTAAAGCCATTTAGAAGCAAAGGACTATCGGAAAAAAGGGTGAATAACATTTTACGAGGAGTTGTCATAATTTATGGCTTGATTTCTATTGCGCTTGTTTTGGTTGTGGGGAAGTATGGGACGGTTTTAGAACTATCTATGACAATTATTTCAGTAACAAATGGTGTACTTTTTGCTATTTTCTTAATAGGTTTAATGATTCCATGGATTAATGGCAAATCTGCGTTGATTGGTGGTTGTTTCGGTTCGATTCTCATTAGCTGGATAGCAGTAAAAACACAAATACTAGCGGAATGACAAAGTGTCTGATGGTTATAAAGAGGAAGAATCTATATTTCACAACAAAACTTTTAGGTAAATTTTATATAAAAATCTACCTTTTTGAATTAATATATATTACGAGTTAAAAACGTTTAGAAAACTTCAAAAAACAAATTATAGAAATGCAATAAAATAGTTTCAAATTAATGAGATGTTTAAATCATAGGAAAATCTTAAAAGTTCTCTATAATAAGGGGATTCTTGTAAGCAATTAAACTCCAGTAAGTAAGGAAATAATTGAAATTTCTCAGATAGACAAGTTTCGGGTGAATTCGAACCCTCTTCATCAGTTCCATGTTCGAAGCCCTTGACACGCAATCAATTACGCAAATGAGGCGATGACTTTTTCGAAGTTGAAACTTTGTTCTAATCTAATTAAGTTGGATATCTCCCTTATCTATAATTGTTAATGCTGGTCAAAGAATAATATAAAATATAACGACACAGGCGTTCCACAACAACATACGTTCTAAGATACTCACTCAAGACAATATTTAATTGTTTTTCATTACGCATTTTTTTCATTACGCACTAGTGCATAAAACATTTATTACGTTGAGTACCTATCAAATTTTATCATAATAAACCAACAATAATTTATTTGATGTGACTACACAGTGTTGTAATTTGTTGTAATAAGTCATTTTATTCCTCCAAACCCATGAATGCAACAGCAATGAAATGCCCTTTATTAAATTACTAAGAACCGTTGGATAGGATAGATCTATTGCTATCGTATAGATAAATCTCAATAAAATCTTGGATTCCAAATCCTTAGAAGATTACTATGGGAATGAATAAAATATTCATATATCGAGAACAAGATTTGCATATCCACTAAAAGCTGTGGTAAATGTATTCCAGATAAATCAGACTAAAAAGTAAAAACTAAATTTTTTCAAATGTGCCGCATACATATTTTGCATTTGCATTTCAGACTGATCATCTAAGATTGCTTCTTTAGATAACGTAACGTTCCCCATGGAAAGACGGGCGCCAAACTTTTATAAATAAGCATTTATGCTAATAGCTCAGTAAATTATGGCAAAAATAGTAGGGCATCGCCGAATTCTTTTAATCAGCATGGATTTGCAGTATCCATATGTGAAACGCGTCAAATTTAAGAGCTGGTAAACTACACTTTTTCTTATCACAGTACTATTAATATATCCTGAAAATGTTAGGGAAATCGAAGGTATCAACTATCACACCCTCATACACTTTGTCCGGCTTTAAAAAAATGACTCCTAAGAAAAAGCATTTCTAATAGTCTGTATATCAAAGATTTTGTGGAATTTTTTGACGGGTTTCATTACCATCATTATCGAAAGGCTCTTAACCAGTAAATCATAATTAAATTGCTCGATTTGAATCTCTATTACTTAATTTTTAATTGGAAATTCGGTTGTATACCTGCATGAATCAAATCACGTCTTGGATAATAAAAAGATAAGTTAAAGCCTTATTTTTTATTTTATGCATTTAAGTCTATTTAATCTCAATTCTAAACGATAAAGTCAATACAATCAAGTTTCTATAGAGGTCAAGAGGCATAAAAGATTTCTTTTAGTTTAAGCGTTTTCATATATTGACTAAAATTTGAATTTCATATAATTTTACAACAATATTGAAGGATCTTCATATAGTTATATTTTTTAAATTTAATATCAATCAAAACTAGTTCGAATCATCTTTCAGACGGGTAAGATCAATTAGTAAAAAAAATCAATAAACTAATTTTACAATAATGAGCATGAGTAATGAAGTATCACAAGAAGAAGAATTTCATACCGTCGACGAAATTTTGAAATCACTGCAACAATTTGGATGGTTTGATTATTCCATATTCATAGCAATGGTTGCATGTTGCTCAATAATTGGCATATATTTTGCTTGGAAACAACAGCAAATAAATCGAAATCGGCGAAGTACGATTGAATTGGAGTATACTCTTGGTGGACGGAGAATGAACGTGTTTCCCGTATCTATGTCTTTGATTGCCAGGTAAATTTAATAGTTGCATTTAATATATTTGCTGTGTATTATGAATTCTGTGTGTCAATAGTGTTGTGTCTGCAACTACTTTTCTTGGCACTTCAACCGAAACTTATTTATATGGATCTACATATATGTTTATATACATTGGACGGGTGTTGTGTGGTTTGATAGTGCATTATGTGTTTTTACCCGTGTTTTTGGATCTAAAACTAACATCTATATATGAGGTAAAATTAAATTGGGAAATCTGTTAAAGAAGTACAAAATTATTTGTTTTGATTTCAGTATCTGGAAACAAGATTTGATAAACGAACTAGACTATTCGCTGCTGTTTTGTTTTCAATCGGAGCGGTATCCATCTTATTATATGTATTAATTTAAACAAAAATGCTCACAGTGTTTTTTTCAGTTACTCCAAATGCCAGTTATGATGTATATTACAGCATTGGCATTTAACCAAATAGCTGGCGTTAACATATATACAATGACATCCATAACGTGTGCCATTTGTGTATTTTATACAAGTATTGGTGGAATTAAAGCTGTAGTATGGACGGATACAATTCAAATCTTTGTAATGTATGGGGCAATGCTCTCGCTAACAATCAAGGGATTAATTGATGTTGGTCTTAAAACAATAATTGAAAGAAATGTTCTTTCCGGTCGGTATGAAACGCCTCCAGTTACGTTTGATTTTACAGAACGACATTCATTATTGGCTGTCCTTTTTGGCAGTGTATCATATCATATGCCACTGCTTACTGTCCATCAAGGTTTTATGCAGAGATACCTTTCTCTACCGAATTCAACATCAGCACGTAAAGCGTTATGGATCTCTATGGTTGGTGTACTAATAATGTTGTTGCTTGGATGTTTTAATGGCACAATCATTTATGCTGCGTACCATGATTGTGATCCGATAACAACCAAATTGGTAAAAGCAAAAGATCAACTGCTCTCATTATATATTATGGATATATTTCATAACATACCTGGGTTAACTGGTATGTTTGTTGCCGGAATTTTCAGTGCGACACTAAGCTCTCTCTCGACATTATTGAACAGTTTATCAACCGTATTTTATAAAGATTTTGTAAAGCCATTCAGAACGAAACGATTATCGGAGCAAAGTGTGAATAATATTTTACGTGGAGTTGTCATAATATATGGCTTGATTTCTATAGCGCTTAGTTTAATTGTGGGGAAACTTGGGACGATAGTACAATTATCAATGACAATTGTTGCAATAACCAATGGTCCTCTTTTTGCTATTTTTCTAATAGGCTTGATGATTCCATGGATTAATGGCAAATCTGCGTTGGTTGGTGGTTGTTTCGGTTCGATCCTCATGAGCTGGATAGTAGTCAAAACACAGTTACTAGCAGCATCGGGAGTGATTATATACAAACACAAACCACTTAGCGTAGAAGGATGTGCATACAATTTTACAATGCCGACCATAGAAACCATTGCTGGTTCGATAGATCAACAAAAAACTTTTTATCATATGTCGTATTTGTGGTACACACTCATTGGAACAATATTTTCTTTAGTTGTTGCCTTTTTATCATCTTTTTTATTGGGGTGGAATAAACATGAAAATATAAACTTGAGTGTTTTAGCACCGTTTGTAAGAAAGTATTTTACAAACAATCATAAAAGTGATAATGATAACGGAGATGTCAAATTATCTGATAGTATTGAGGAGGAAGAAGCCAAACTTTACAAGGAAGCTATTTGAATTAGTATAAATTACGATTAGCAAATAGAAAACTTAACAAATTATAGAAATACATTAAATAGTTTCGAATTCAGAAGCATTTTTAATTACAGGGAAATATCTCATGAGTATTAAGAACTCAAGCGTTACGAGTGTCTTAAATTTGAACGATAAGTATCGCTGTGCTTTTTCTACGACCAAACTATAATTTAATTTATTCATTTTCTTTTTTTTCCATTTAATTTAAATTAAAATAAATGTGACGAAACTAGTAACTAACATAACACTGAAAATGTTTTTATTTCGATCTGAAAGTCCTAAGATATATCCGCATAAAGGGATCAGTTTTTATTGATTTGTTAATTTGTTTTTTATTTTGATCCACGGGTGTGACAACCCCGCATACTCCAGTCCTTGCTATTGGCATATGAGATAATGTGAGATATCACATACCACTGGCAATAGTAGTAAGATATCACTAGCCAAGGTGTTATCTTAGGGGTGCTGCCGGATGAAATGTATTCAGTAAACGGTAGCACCCTCAATCTTAGCTACACGGTTGAAAAAAATAGTATAAAATTGATCAATTTTAGGTATTCATATAAGTATCCACACCCAAAATGTTATAAAATTAATATATTGACTACATATTTATAAAATTTCATACCAAAGTTTATTGATTATATATATAACATCCTATTAAAACGTTGACAAAACTAAGTATTAAACCAATATCAATTAATATAGAATACTTTCATAATAATGAGTTATACATTTGATAATAAAATTTATTAAATGAATTTTTAAGTTTGGTTCATTAAATTATATACATTTTTGTATTAAATTCTGTAATATATATTTATAATCAATTTGATACTATATGTTTATTAGTAATTCACATAGAAAATTTATTAACTCGATAAATAAAAGTGATTGATTTAATAGAGAAGTAGATTACATTTATATCTGTTGAGAATACATGATTGGATTAAAAGAATAAAAATATGGAGTGGCTGAAATCTCACAGCTGTGAGGTATCAGGACTTTGGTCTGGGTTAAGGATTAATACTTTTATGAGGACATGGTTTTTAGTTTTGGGCAGCGATGTATATCAAACATAACTCTTTGTTAAAGTACAAGTATTTTTTATCTCTGTTTAAAAATTTATTACAAAACTAACACGAAACATCAATACGTTGCCGGAAAATTATAATCAAAATTTCAAAAATATTGTTAAATTAATTGTTAATTAATTAATTGATTTATTTAATCCAAAAACATTCCAAAAATTAGAATAAATTCAAATATTTGAATTTTTTCTAAATTCCAATAAATAACATTTCAAAAATTCTTAAAAATTCAAACTTTTTCCAACATTCTAAAAATATTGCAAAAATTATTACAGAATCAAAAATTGAAAATTTTTTCAAGATTCCAAAAATTATAATAAAATCAAAAATTTAAAATTTTTCAAAATTCTAAAAATATTCCAAAAATTCTTACAAAATCAAAAATTTAAACTTTTGTCGAAATTCTAAAAATATTGCAAAAATTATTCCAAATTCAAAAATACAAACTTTTTCAAAATTCCAAAAATATTTCAAAAGCTATAACAAATTCAAAAATTTCCATGTCCAATTTCATTCTCAATTTCATTTACGTCATAAAAACAGCTACATTTTTTTTCCAAAATATTGGCTAAAAAAATAAATGAAATCATTTTTTGACACCCTTGACATTATTTGTTGACAAACTTATAATGCCATAATTCTCTATAATAATAATAAAATATCATGTCATACAAACTATTAATTTTATTTTTTTCTAAAAAAATTGGGTAAAAATAAATGAAAACCTTTCTTTTGACAACTTGACAACATTTTTTGACAAACTTATAATGCCATAATTCTCAATTAGGGTTTCTAAATATCCGACCTATTTGATTATCCGGATATCGAATACATAAACAATAAATCATCCGGATAATCCGGATATCCGGATAATTAAACAATAAATAAAACATGTTGTTTACTTTGCGGTATTTAAATCATTTATGTATATTTTTCGTGTATCTATATTATTAATTTTTATACATAGTCACAAAATAACAAAAATAGTAACAAATTATAAATAATAATAATAAAAAAATTAAATTATTGATAAATTTAATTAAATTAATGAAGTTATTGATGCATTTATAAAAATGCATATTTTAGAAAAATTATTGCATTAATTAATTAATTATTACAATGTCTCGAAATTAAGTCGAGTTCTAATTTTTGTCTTGGTAAGACCAGCAATTAAAAATACCCGCTCCGTTGCAGTCGATGTAGGTTTTATTGGTAATAATACGCAATATAGAATATTTAAATTGCCCGTCCGTTTTTTATAATTATTTAAAAAAATGAAATCTTTTTTCAGCAATATGGAACTTCCTTCATTCTGCTTCTCAAGATGAGTAATTAAAGCAATAGCATTCTCTAGTACTTTCTGCAGTCACGATTTCTTATACAAACTTCACTACTTAGACTTTCTTCATCTTCACTTTCAATAGTAATTTAATTAGTGATTTCCTCAGAGTCATAATTTAGAAGTACAGCTCTCATAAACTTTAAAAAAAATAGCCAATACTTCAGATTTTATTGACAGGGCTTGAGTTTATAAAACATTATTTTTTTAAAATTAATATAGCATTAAATAAATATTAGTAAAATATCTTTACACTGCAGATTCACGAAGTGTTTCATAAAATTCAAAGATTACAGTTTTCAAAACATTAAAGTTGTAAATAAATTTTTAAAAGTTGTAGTCACTTCACTGCACTAACAAACTTTGCAAAGCATGTTAATAGTTATTTGAACTTTTCAACGCAATTTGATTATTTTTTTACAAAATAAAGGGTTTTTTAATATTCGGATAATTGCAAAAAAGTATCCGGATAATCGAATAGTCAAAATATGGTCGAATAATCCGGATAATTCGATATCCGGATATCCGGATTAGAAACCCTATTCTCAATAATAATAATAAAATTTCATTTCAAACAAACAATTTTATTTTTTTCCAAAAAATTAGGTACAAAAAAAAATAAAAATCTTTTGACACACTTGACAACTTTTTTTTGACAAACTTATAATGCCATAATTCTCAATAATAATATAAAAACTGCATTTCAAGCAAACAATTAATTTTATTTTTTTTTCCAAAAAATTAGGTAAAAAAATAAATAAAAATCTTTCTTTTGACACACTTGACAACATTTTTTTGACAAACTTATAATGCAATAATCTAGTTTTTGATCTCACATACCAATCCCGACCATCAAGATTTCTCCAAATTTAATGTTTCTACTCGTAATCACTTAAAATGAACGTTTTTTAAGCCAAAAATATGAAAATTTGCTGTTTTTGACACACTTAATGATTTTTTTGACACACTTCCGGTACAGTTATCGAACACAGCGTCCTTTCGGACCTGTCCCTTGAGTATACCTATTTTTAGAAAAAAAATTTTTGAAATCCCTCCAGCGGTTTTCCCTGCAGCGTAGGTTATGACGGCCGGCCGGCAGACAGACATACATTTTTTTTTTGCTTTTTTAGAATCAGTAGGTCCTAAAACGTCGAGAAATGCCAAAAAAAGTAGAGGTAAGAATTTCACTTTTGGCTCATGAATGTAATACTTAGGTATTTCAGACCGAAGTAATATTTGCATTTATTAATTTATTATAAAGTTGCATTTATTTCGTTTATTACCTACACATTTATTTCGTTAATTACTTACACATTTATTTCAATCACATAATTAACATGCATTTCATAAAATACATATTATTATAATATTTACTTTTACATACATATTATCATTTACATTTTTATTATCATATTAAACTGATCATTTTAATTTATTTAATATAAAAAAATTAAATGTGATTTAAACAGTAGGTCCAATACATCAATAAATGCCAAATTATGTGAAGTTCTGCTTCTGCTTTCGTTTTTCATAAAGCAACAGTTTAAGGTGTTTTTCCACTCCATCTCCCAATGGAGATCTCCCATTTACCCCTTCGTTCGGTAAATTTGCCTAAATATTTTAAATAATAAAACGAAAGAAAGAAGAAAATTAATACTACAATTTAAAAATAATTAAAAATATTATTTTTAGATGTAGTCTAAACGTTTATAGCTTCAATATAATTTTTCTTAAAAAAACAATAATTATCTAATATAATTAATAAATGATAAAAAACAAATTTTGAACTTTTCGTGAAAATTTGTTTCGTAAAAAAATGTTTCTCCCTTTTAATTTTCACCACAAAAAATTTTATTTAGTTAATTTTTATTAATCAAATGGCCATATTATATTATTATTATTTTATTTAATTTACCTATTAAACCAAACTTGTACCAGATTAAAAATTTCTTACCTTTTTATGAAGTAATATTTGTTAGTCTGTCATACGATGAAATTGAGGGCATCCAGCTAGAGCGTGTCCCAATCTTAGATATATTTAAAAACGAGAATTTAGGCTGTTTTCTAAACCAAAACTTATTTGAAACTTATTTGTGGAGACTTACTTATTTGAATAAGTAACCTAAATAGGTGACTTAGGCTGTTTTCTAAACCAAAACTTATTTGAAACTTATTTGTGGAGACTTACTTATTTAAATAAGTAACCTAAAGAGGTGACTTATTTGAAATTTTTTTTCCATAGAAAAATCTAATTTGATTTGACAGTGTCAAATATTTTTATGTTTGTTTACTAAATGATTTTCAGGAATAAAACTTCTTTTTCGATTCGTAATAAAATTGATGTAATAATTTAAAATGAAAAAAATAGTTTTGAAAACTCTTTTAATTGATCAAATCAAATAAATCGTTTTAATTAAATTTATTTTCCAATTTGCTTTTTGTTGCTGTCAAAATAAGTATGCTAAATCGTTTAGAATAGCTTTTAAATACTTATTTAAAATGGCGGTGAATAAGTAAGTCTACATAAATAAGTTTCAAATAAGTCGTCGTTTAGAAAACAGCCTTATTTGAAATTTTTTTTTCATAGAAAAATCTAATTCGATTTGACAGTGTCAAATATTTTTATGTTTGTTTACAAAATGGTTTTAAGCAATAAAATTTCTTTTTCGATCCCTAATAAAATAATGTAGTAATTTAAAATGAAAAAAAGAAGTTTTGTAAACTCTTTAATTGATCAAATTAAATAAATCGTTCTAATTAAATTTATTTTCGAATTTGCTTTTTGTTGCTGTCAAAATAAGAAAGCTAATTCATTTAGAATAGCTTTTAAATACTTATTTAAAATGGCGGTGAATAAGTAAGTCTACATAAATAAGTTTCAAATAAGTCGTCGTTTAGAATACAGCCTTAGTATGCTATTTGAATTTACAAGCTAATTAGCGAATTACCTATATTTCTGTCGGTTTCCATATGTAACAATGTTGTCCTGAGCTCTTAACGTTTTATTTGTATTAAGCCGTATATTCAAAGTTCAAACTTTATAGATGCACTAAATTTAACACTATTTTTAAAAAAAATATTATTCGCACTGTTACAAAAATTATTAAAGTGAACTAAGCAAACCACGAACTAAGTGAACCACATGTATTCGATTTATAGTGAAAACTAAATAAATTTCTGTTGTTTAGAAGTTATGATAGTTTATATCTTAAATGTTTTAAATTTATCCTTGGGAACATATTTGAAGAAAAAGGTATTTTATTTATTTTATAACCCGCTTTTATAAACACGGTTGTAACAAAAACAATTTATAAGTTCACATTATTACATAAATAAATATACAGAGTGTTTCATAATATATGCGCAGGACTTCAGGATGTGATAGCTCGTTCAAAAATATGAAAAAAAGTGTGACATAACTTACCCTCTAAAATGCACCATTTTTGAGATACAGGGTGTTGAAATTGAAAAATAAAATTCGTTTTTTGCGAATATCTCCGGAATCGTTTATCGTACAGAAAACAGCTTTCGTAAGCATTTTCTACTTATAATAAGCTATGTTTTGTGCGGAAATTATTTTTTTTTTTAGTCATAATTGGTAAAGGTTTTGAAGGGGTAGTGGGTGTTTTTCTCCCCAACTTCTACGCTACTGAAAAAAGGACGATTTTGAGATACCCATTTGAACCGCCAATGTTTTCTACACAAAAAAGTTGCTCGCGGTCATAAGTTCTAAAGTTTACCGTTTTCGAGAAAAATCAACATTTATGTTGAAAAACATGGTCAATTTTTTTAAATAAAGTTTTTTTTCCTCATGAACATTTCCAACTTTTAATTTAACTGTTTATGATTTGTTATTGTTTTTTTTATTAATTTTGAAATTATGAAGTTAACGATTGTTTTTGCTACTTGTTCCAACGTTTAAATAAATTTTATTTAATTAGTAAGAAAAAAAATTTTATTTAGAAAAACAGACCATGTTTTTCAATATAAAAGTTGATTTTTCTCGAAAACGGTAAACTTTAGAGCTTATGACCGCGAGCAACTGTTTTGTGTAGAAAACATTGGCGGTTCAAATGAGCATCTCAAAACCGTACTTTTTCCAGTAGCGTAGAAGTTGCGGAGAAAAACACCCACTCAAAACCTTCACCAATTAAGACTTAAAAAAAAAATCCGCACAAAACATAGCTTATTATGAGTAAAAAATGCTTACGAAAGCTGTTTTCTGTACGATAAACGGTTCCGGAGATATTCGCAAAAAACGAATTTTATTTTTCAATTTCAACACCCTGCATCTCAAAAATGGTGCATTTTAGAGGGTAAGTTATGTCACACTTTTTTTCATATTATTGGACGAACTATCACATCCTGAAGTCCTGCGCATATATTATGAAACACCCTGTATATAAATTATCAGCTACAAACATAGTATTTAGTACAAACAAATATTTTGTATTAAATTAATATTATTTTTGTATAAATTTTATTAATATTTTGCACTAGTATAAAAATAATCAGAAATTGTTTCAAATTAATATTAAAATTATATTGATATTACTAAAAATATATTAAATTAAGTTTTGTAATCACTTTATAATAAAACTTATGAAAATATCTTTAATAATTTCATTATATATAAAATCAATACAAAAATTTATATTAATAGCTTTTATAGGATTCAAGTTATTGAAAATAATACCCAAACTTTTAACCGTGTATGGAATAATTCTTGATAATGGCACGCTGTTGCTTGCTTGAAGAAGCCAACCTTCATGGAGAATCGAATCAGCTTGAAGAAACGAAACTTCCGCCACTGTCCTCTTGTCATCGTTTGACTTCACCGGCAACTTTCCAAATCCCATTTGTTTATTATATTTGTTTTTTTGCTTTCGATTTTCAGGTTTTTTTAATTAGTTTGATTATTCTGTTGCCACCTACTCCAATTGTTTTTTTTCGCCACAAGTTTTTCTTTGATTGTTTTATTGGTATATATTTTTGCCTCCTTATGTTTTTGCGTTTGACCTTATTTTGGTTTCATTTTGTGTTTTTGTTTTTAGTTTGGTTTTGTTTTGTCTGGCCCGGCTAATTCAGTCGGTAGAGCCTGAGAGTCTATCTCGGGGTTTGGGTTCGACCTCCCATTTCATTCCTTAATTTCTCTTATGATTCTCAGGACGAAAGTAGTCAGCCGGACGTCCTCCTTTCGTCCTGTCCTGTAATGGGCAAGATTTTAAATTTTGGGTATACTTACATTTTCCATTCTATAGTAATATACTATAGATCTTAATTTTTCACTCACTTTTCAACCGGTTTGTGTAACAACACAACTGGTTAAACATTCCAATGTAAATCCAACACTTCCGGAAATAACTTAGTTTTTTATTAATTTTCAATATTTTTTTTTCCGAATTATGGAAAAAAAAATTGTATAGAATGAATAAATGAATGGAAAGAAGATACCCCATGTGTGTTAAAAGAAAATGTTTGCTTATCAGGTATTTTTTTTTATTTTAGCTCGTGCCGAAAAGATATGAGAGATTCATTCAGTTTTTTTTGCAAGATGGTATTGGCATGTTTTTTTAATTAGTTAATGAATATTTTTTTTGAGTTGGGATTAAGTGAGTGGAGCTCGGGCATTTATTTAAAAAAAAACGATGATTCTGAGATGTGTGAAAAGTTGAGTTGGGTTTTGAAGTTAAGAGGAGAGTGTCTCCTCGAATCATAGAATCATAGAATATAAGTTACTTTAAAATAATAAAAATATGATTTAAATTTATTTGTGATTTATCAAACTTAAATATATGAATAACCAAAAAAAGGAACTTATGATAAAAATTATGCATATAGTGTGTTGTGCTAAGGATCAAGGTGCAATTAAATAAATGAAAATAAAAGTTATCATGTTTTAATTTTGTCTGTGAGAAAAGTTTATCACCAAACACCGAGTCAAGTAAATTTCTTACATAGTTTGAAATTTTAGAGAAGTAACAAAGCAACCAAGCTTGATTGTGTTAACCAACCTACTACAATAACAAAAAAAAATGGATATGGGACCCCGGCAATTTGGAGCTAAACCTTGAAACAGATATTTACTGTAAGTTGTGTTTTTGTTTTATATTGGTATGAGATTAATGGAGTGGTTTGTTACAACGTTAAGCTGCGTCATTTTGAATAATTTTAGAACGAATCAGGCTAATAAGATAATTTTAGGTCACATTAAAACTAATGTAATATGATTTGCTAAAGTGTAAATATTTAGGGGAGAGTGGTGAAATGACGGATCTCCCTTCTGGAGATCTTGGGTGGTGATGTAGGCACGCGAGTGTATTGGTTTGTGTATTCAAAATTTCTTGCTAGTGAGGTTGGTCTAGAACCTTCGTTCAGAGAGCTAGCGGTAGGGTTATCAGCGTGCACGAAGAAACTGGTATGCCTTCACGGTCTACCAGACAAACCTCATACGACAAGATGACGCCCAAGGAGGAGCTGTCGTATGAGGATTTTCTGATAGACCGTGAAGGCCTACCAGTTGGTCGTGCACGCTGAAAACCCTGCCGCTAGCTCTCTGAGCGAAGGTTCTAGACCAACCTCACTAACAAGAAATTTTGAATACACAAGCCAATGCACTCGCGTGCCTACATCACCACCCAAGATCTCCAGAAGGGAAATCCTTCATTTCACCACTCTCACGGGTTCTCAATGAGGTCATAACTACCAAGCGTTACGCACATTTAGTCTAACTGCCATGGTCTTCAAAAACTTTATTCGTTAGAGCGTAACTTGTCGGAGGGTAGGAAGAGCGCAGACCAGTGAACGATAACAGGGAAATGGATCGCCTGTCGTTCGGGCCACTGTGACTGGCGTTCTCTCCACACCTACCCCAACCTCTTATTCTCAACACAGGGTGTTTCGGAGGTGTCATTGGCTTTTCAGGAAACGGGGAAAAGGAAAATGCTTGCCCTTGGCTTTCTAAGCCATAGCCTCTGTCCTCTTGTCATCCTTTGACTTCACCGAGGCAACTTTCCAAAATCCCATTTGTTTATTAAATAAATTTGTTTTTTTGCTTTCGATTTTCAGGTTTTTTTTAATTAGTTTGATTATTCTGTTGCCGCACCTATTCCAATTGTTTTTTTCTGCCACAAGTTTTTCTTTGATTGTTTGGAGAGAAACTTTGATTGCGGAACCTCTATATCTTGGCTTTAATCATTGAGGAAGATAGTGCGTCATATAATCAAGGATTATGCCACTAGCTGGATTATTAGCAACCCCAGTTTAGTTTTGTTCTTGCAAATTTTTCAAACAAATTTGCTTTTTAACTTTTATTTTCTCTGTCCTATGAAATATTGGCCTATGTCATATTTTACATCTGATAGGATTTTTTGTTTATAGTTATCCATTATTTAACAAAAAGTATAAAAAACAAAAAATTAAAAGATTTGCGTCCATTAACATCCTTAGAAAGTATTCCCCTTTATTTTTTTTGTTCAGTTACCACAGTTTTCAACCATCAACTAGTTGTATTTCGCTAGATTTCAGTCCACAAGCGTATCACTACACTGAAAAAACCTCAGATACGACTATTTACTTCAAAGTTCTGAGAATTTATCTAGATTTCTCAGCACAAATATTACAAATATTACAATGAAAAACCCACAGTACAGTTATCAAAGCAGCCAGCAAACAAGTATTTCGCTAGATTTCAGTCTACAAGCGTTTGTTGCGCTACACTGAAAAATCCTCAAAGATGACAATTTACTCCAAAGATGTCAGAATTTATCTAGACCTCTTCGCACAATGTTAATGGTAAAATCATATTACAATTATTGAACCTTTATTTATTTTGTGAAGTTGCCACAGTTTTGCAGCCAGAGGGCAGAAACTAGTTTCAGTGTACAAGCGTCTGTATCGCTCACTGAAAAATCGTTAAAGTGACAATTTACTCCCAAATTCTGGCAATTTATTTAAACCACTAACCACTATTCTATTGCGGACCTAGATTGATGAAAGTGCAGGTTATATCTTCCGTACTATCATACTGCCGTTCTAACCACAGAAGTGGTAACTTGTATTTTTGACATTTCGAGATATCGAAACTATTTAATTTTCAAATTTTCACAGTCACTTAAAACTGTATTTATAGTCAAAAAACTTTCAAATTGGGTTTCGAGCAGCGATGTTTGTATATCAAACATAAAACTCTTTGTAAAAGCACAAATATATGTTATCTCTGTTTAAAAATTTATTACAAAACTAACACGAAACATCAACAGATCTTAAATTAACATAATTTAGTGAAAAAATGATACACTCACTAAACTACTCAAAAACCTCTCCATTTAGCATTCCGAGAAAATATAACAAAATCAAAAATTAAAATTTTTTTCAAAATTCCAAAAATATTCTAAAAATTATACACGTATATCTTCTTGTTTATGTTGAACACGTAAAAAAAATTTAAGCTAAATCAAAAATGTCTTTATCACATTTTGTCCTAATCTGTTCTATAATTAAAAATACTTAAAAAAAAAAAAAAAAAAAAAAAATAAGAACTCATTGGTTTTGGCTTTGTTGTGTTTCCACCAGAAAGGTACGCTGAAACGAATGTTAAAATACCATTTCGTTTATTACGAGGTCTATTCTGATAGCTTTGTGGTGACTGGGGTAAGGGGGTAGGGTAAACACTATGCACCCGTGTAAACAAACGCGTGGATAATTATAATGGATAAAAATAGATGGCGAGAGTTGTATTAAGAAAATTTAAGTTGTCAAAATAAAAACACATTATTACGATTACGTTTTGTATTCTCAAACATTCTGGATGAGATAATTTGACTTACCATTGTATCTGGTTATTGTTTTCTTGTGTTGAATTCTGAAATAAAGAAAATAAGCATTATTATAAAAGTTTGATGTAAAGTAAATGTAATTTAAACTAAAATACATGAATTAAATACATATATATGAAATTAAAGTCAGTGTTGTTGTTAGTCAATGAAGAAACTTCCAGAATAAAGCAAATCCGAACGATAAGTATAATACCTACAACACATTATTGTTATTGTAGTATGATACCGGAGATATTGTTGGCGATTAATTAAGTGGTTAATTCAATTGAATAAATCGCACCTTCCAACGAACAAATATTATGGAGTCATATTTTACGAAGCAGTGAGTTACTAACTCGGAACTCCCCAACAAATTAATTTAACCACCAAAGCTTCAATTATTTTTTAGTTAAATAACGAGAGCAATGCGAGTTTGAGATTTTTGTTCACATTTATTACAACTCACATAGGCCTGAGAAACCATTCTACCTAGCATCATCACTTCCTAGCCATGTTTCAGTTAACAAGAGTATATCAACTGAATAAACTACAACTGTATGCAGCATACTCGTAAATAAATAATAACATATATATCCATTTGAAACTGATATACGGGAATTGAAGTTGTTGATCGTAGGAAGAATAAATTACACTAGTTTACAAATTTTGATCTTTTTCTGTCTCCCTGTCTAAAACCCAACTTTTCTTGTAGATTTTGACCTGCTGAACACGAATATTTCCATTGGAAATTCTTCGTTTGTTGCAACGACTCTTCGTTGGTTCTTTTCGATTATTGAGCAAATACGACAGTAAAAGACAGATCTTTGGTTAACAGAATCTCAAACTTTATTTGTCAACAAATTACAGCAGCTTCCGTTTTTCCTTACAATAAATTCCAGGGTCTCCAATTTATGTACGATAAACTTCACCGCTTTTCCACAATTTGAATCAAATAATATTCGGAATCGTAAAATCTGTATTTACTATTCCACTAAGTTCAAATTCCTTTACTATTAGTACCCAGGCTCAAGTACCACCGATTATTCCTTATACTTTCGAATATTTGTAAAACACTTTTAATTGCAAAATTAAAACTGTCGGCGTTTCGCAGTCCACACCCGTTACAGTGGTGTCAGAAGTGGGATTATTGAAACAATGGTCAAGACAGTAAATATTAGTGATCTCAGCCAGACCCAGCTGAAGGATGAGTTGAAGAAAAGGAATGCTCCAATCCATGGAACGAAGGCAGAACTTGCATTCAGGCTGCGTAAAGTTTTAGAAGAAGCAGGCCAAAACACAGAGGTCATAGAAGTAGAGTCGGAAGAAGCTCCAGTACAGAATGCCCCAACAATTGATCCGATGATGGTGTTGATGAGAGAAATAATGGCACAGCAACAACAACAACTTGCTGATAAGATGGCCCGACAAGAGAAACAGGCAGCAGAACAAAAAGTTCTGGCCGCAGAACAAAAAGTAGAGCAACAACAACAACTTGCTGATATCATGGCCCGACAAGAGAAACTGGCAGCAGAACAAAGAGTAGATCAACAACAACAACTTGCTGATATGATGGCCAAACAAGGAAACAATCTGATGGCCCGACAAGAAAAACTGGCAGCTGATATGATGGTAAAGCAAGAAAGTCTACGTGAAGTAATCGAGTCACGTGTATCCAGTGCGGAAGTTAAAATCAACCACATGGAAAGGAGCTGCGGAAAGTTACCGAAGAACATGAAGAGAAACTACGCAATCTTTCGAATGAATTACGCCAAGAAATAGCACAAGGAAAGTCAGGTAACATGATCAATCCATCAACTACTTCAGCTCCAGCTAGAGTGAAAATACCTGCATTTGATGGATCTACATCGTATCAGATATTTAAAATGCAATTTGAGATAGCAACAAGGAAACGCTCATCCTATCAGACAGTCTCCTAGAAGACTACCACTGGCTAAACACGAGGAAGTGCAAGGAATGCTGGACAAAATGAAAAGTGATGGAGTCATCAGGCCATCTAAGAGTCCATGGAGCTTACCAGTGGTGCTAGTTAGAAAAAAAGATGGGTCAGCTCGTTTTTGTGTAGACTATCGAAGGCTCAATGAGGTAACCATTAAGGACAGCTATCCACTGCCACGAATCGATGACACACTGGATACATTATCAGGGGCCAAATGGTACAGCACATTAGATCTGAAGAGTGGCTACTGGCAAGTTGAAATGCATCCAGAAGATCGACGAAAGACAGCATTTTCTACTGGCAATGGGTTGTGGGAGTTCAATGTGATGCCGTTTGGTCTATGCAATGCCCCAGCAACATTTGAACGTCTAATGGAATGCGTGTTGCATTCTTGATGACATCATTATAATGGGTCGCAACTTCGAAGAGCATCTAATGAACCTCGAAGAAGTACTCAGAAGAATAAGTAATGCCAACATGAAGTTGAATCCGGTAAAGTGCAATCTCTTCCACAAAGAAGTGAAGTACCTTGGACACATCATTACAGAACATGGAGTCAGACCCGATCCCGAGAAGATTGATGCTGTGAAAAATTGGCCAGTACCGAAGAATGTTCATGAGCTACGCAGTTCCTTGGCTTATGCACCTATTATCGAAGATTCGTGGAGAATTTTGCGAATATCGCCAAGAGTCTACATAAATTGACAGAGGCAAATACCAAGTTTCTGTGGACAACCGAATGTAATGAGGCATTCTGCCGTTTAAAAGAAAAACTATGCAACACCCCTATACTAGCCTATCCAGAATCCGGAAAGATGTTCATTCTGGACACAGACGCAAGCGGTGAAGTTTATCGGACATAAATTGGAGACCCTGGAATTTATTGTAAGGAAAAACGGAAGCTGCTGTAATTTGTTGACAAATAAAGTTTGAGATTCTGTTAACCAAAGATCTGTCTTTTACTGTCGTATTTGCTCAATAATCTAAAAGAACAAACGAAGAGTCGTTACACATGCTATTGCCATTACCTTGATTGGGCGTTCATTTTTGTTTTCATATGCAACCCACTGATATTTGTCAATGTTTAGTCACATTGTTACATTTCTGTTGGCGTCAGAGTTTTATGTGTTGAGACATCATTGTTAAGAGCAGTAATTTTGTTCCCATTTTCATTATGGTTTGTATTTCGGCATCACATGAGACTCGTTACAGTTACTGGCGGATTTTTCTTTCTTTGGTTAAATATGTGTTTCCATATCTTCCAGGCTGTGGTAAATATGGGTTCCAGATAAAACGGACTATATGCAAAATTTTGCCGAAAACTATATAAAATCACTTAATATTTTATCCAAAACCCTTAACTCTTTATCAATCTGAAATGTATATCCGGTAGTTAAGTTTCTCATCGAAGGAAGGATAAATTTTATGAATAGATAAAAAACTAATACCGAAATCGACCGATATTGCTAAATCGTTAACGGTTTTGTAAAACGGTAACGGTTTCGTATTTCAGTATTGGAAGGACCTAGGTCTGTATACCTAGGTATCTGTGTGTTGTTGTGACATTTATTGTAATTCCAATTACGCAACAGTTTATAATAAACAAAAAATTTTAAACCACCATTTAATTGAATATGGATTACATTAGGAACTCTACTAGTCACTGTTTAATTGAAAAAAGGTTGCTTACATGGATGAGTTGCCAAATAGAAAATTTACGACTAAAATACAAAAGACATTCCATTAATATTCGTTTTTACTGTCGTTAAGTCTGTTTTATCACAATTCTTAATGACAAAGTCGAAAACCATGTTTCTAGTAAGGTGAGCTGCTTCGTTTAATTTGAAAGTTGTAGATAAATTTACTAAAATTTGTGTTTTACACAATCTTACAACAATATTAAAGTATCTTCAGAAGAATATTTTTTAAAACGTCAATTAAAGACTAGTTCGAATCAACAATTTAGTCGAGAGTAACATCAAATACTTTAAATTAATAAACTAAAGTTTCAAAAATGCACATGAGTAATGTGGAAGCAGAAGCAGAATTTCATACCGTCGACGAAATTTTGAAATCACTGCAACAATTTGGATGGTTTGATTATTCCATATTCATAGCAATGGTTGCATGTTGCTCAATAATTGGCATATATTTTGCTTGGAAGAGCAAGAAACAACAACAAATAAATCGAAATCGGCGAACTACGATTGAATTGGAGTATACTCTTGGTGGACGGAGAATGAACGTGTTTCCCGTATCTATGTCTTTGATTGCCAGGTAAATTTAAAACAGTTGCATTTAATATATTTGTTGTGTATTATGAATTTTTTGTGTCAATAGTATTGTGTCTGCAACTCAATTTCTTGGTACTTCAACCGAAACTTATTTATATGGATCCACATTTATGTTTATATACATTGGACGGGTGTTGGGTGGTTTGATATTGCATTATGTGTTTTTACCCGTGTTTTTAGATCTAAAACTAACATCTATATATGAGGTAAAATTAAATTGGGAAATCTGTTAAAGAAATACAAAATTATTTTTGTTTTGATTTCAGTATCTGGAAACAAGATTTGATAAACGAACTAGACTATTCGCTGCTGTTTTGTTTTCAATCGGAGCGGTATCCATCCTATTACATATATTAATTTAAACAAAAATTCTCACAGTGTTTTTTTAGTTACTCCAAATGCCAGTTATGATGTATATTACAGCATTGGCATTTAACCAAATAGCTGGCGTCAACATATATACAATGACATCCATAACGTGTGCCATTTGTGTATTTTATACAAGTATTGGTGGATTTAAAGCTGTAGTATGGACGGATACAATTCAAATATTTGTAATGTATGGGGCAATGCTCTCGGTAACAATCAAGGGATTAATTGATGTTGGTCTTAAAACAACAATTGAAAGAAATGTTCTCTCCGATCGGTATGAAACGCCTCCAGTTACGTTTGATTTTACAGAACGACATTCATTATTGGCTATCCTTTTTGGCGGTGCATTATATTATATGCCACAGCTTACTGTCCAACAAGGTACTATGCAAAGATATCTCTCTCTACCAAATTTATCAGCAGCATGTAAGGCCTTGTGGATCTATACGGTTGGTGGAGTAATAATAGTGTTGCTTGGATGTTTTAATGGCACAATCATTTATGCTGCGTACCATGATTGTGATCCGATAACAACAAAATTGGTAAAAGCAAAAGATCAACTACTTTCATTATATATGATGGATATATTTCATAACATACCTGGGTTAACTGGTATGTTTATTGCCGGCGTATTCAGTGCGACACTAAGCTCACTCTCGACATTATTGAATAGTTTATCAACGGTATTTTATGAAGATTTTGTAAAGCCATTCAGAAGGAAACGATTATCGGAGCAAAGTGTGAATAATATTTTACGTGGAGTTGTCATAATATATGGCTTGATTTCTATTGCGCTTGGTTTAATTGTGGGGAAACTTGGGACTATAATACAATTATCAATGACAATTGTTACAATAACCAATGGTCCTCTTTTTGCTATTTTCCTAATAGGCTTGATGATTCCATGGATTAATGGCAAATCTGCGTTGGTCGGTGGTTGTTTCGGTTCGATCTTCATGAGCTGGATCGTAGTCAAAACACAGTTACTAGCAGCATCTGGAGTGATAACATACAAACACAAATCACTTAGCGTAGAAGGATGTGCATACAATTTTACAATGCCGACCATAGAAACCATTGCTGGTTCGATAGATCAACAAAAAACTTTTTATCATATGTCGTATTTGTGGTACACACTCGTTGGAATAATATTTACTTCAGTTGTTGCCTTTTTGTCATCTTTTATATTTGGCTGGAATAAACCTGAAAATATAAACTTGAGTGTTTTAGCACCGTTTGTAAGAAAATATTTTGCAAACAATCATAAAAGTGATAATGATAACGGAGATGTCAAATTATCTGATGGTATTGAGGAGGAAGAAACCAAACTTTACAAGGAAGCCATTTGAATTAGTATCAATTACGATTAGCAAATAGAAAACTTAACAAATTATAGAAATACATTAAAATAGTTTCGAATTTAGAAGAATTTTTAATTACAGGGAAATATCTCATGAGATATTGTCTTAAAGTCGAACGATATCACTGTGCTTTTTGTACGACCAAACAATAATTAAATTTATTTATTTTATATTTTTTCATTTAATTTAAAATTTATTATTAGTTGTTTTTATTGATTTGTTAATTTTTTTTTTACTTTTGATCCACGGGTGTGACAACCCCGCGTACTTCAGTCCCTGCTATTGACATATGAGATAACGTTAATTCAGGTTAATTCGTACGAAAAAAGACATGTTTTTGTGAATTTGTTGTGACGACACAGTTAAAATCTCTTTATTAAAACTAATAGTACATTAAAGTATGACATTTGAAGATTATTGTATAAAATTTTCAAGAAGAAATATTAAAAAACACGGCAATGGCAGCAATTATGCGGACGTGTCTCGGAAAAAAGTAGAATTGCGGTGCCCCTCATAACTTGGTGCTGGATCATCCGAAATCAAAAAATCAAAGTTCATTCGTTAGATAATAGTTTTCTCCAGGTAACGCAGGGAGGGTTTTTTGAAATTTTAATTTTTCACAGTTTTGGAACACTTTGAAGGGAAAAATGCGCTTTTTGCGAAAAAAATTGGCTAATTTGCTATTGTAAAATAAATTTTTTTAACAAACTTTGCAAAAACTTTCAGGCGTTACCTCGTAAATTATGTACAGAAATAGTGTTCAAAATTTCAAAAGGATCGGTGCAGTAGTTTTGAAGTTATGAGGGGCACCGACTTTGAAAACGTGAGTTTTTCGGAAAACGCTTTAAAGTTTTAAACAATAAAAAGTCAGACAAGTGCGAATAAAATTCGCTCGTCAAGGGTTCCGTGAATGTAAAAGAACACTATATCAAAAATTATTGACAAAAAGTTGTGTTGTAATGTCCTCATATTTTCAGACCATAGACACATAACAAAATAAATGTTAAATTGTAAATGTCAATAGTAAATTACAATCAAATCTACATTGATCAAAAATGGCAAAAAAAAATGTTAATTCAGGTTAAATATTATCCATAGATGTTTTTGGTAATTTAAAAAAGATTCATTTACACCAGCTTGTAAATGGATTAAATTTGATTATTTTTTCGGTCAATCGAGTGTTGAAATTTAGGGGTGGGGAAAGGCTACATACTAAAAATATTTTTTTTTTAATAACACAAAAACTCTGCATTGCAAAATTCTAAAAAAATTGTCACATTTCTTAAATTAAGTGCTCTTTCATATGACACCCCACTCATTTGGGTCAAAAATGGTTTTTTTCCCTCCCCACACCCATCCCATAAACACACAGAAATATAATTATTTGAGTCTTCGATATGATTTTCATTCAAAATTTACCAATATTCCTGACTCTGTGAATATTTTCAAATTTTTCAGTCAGGCATCGTCGAAAGGTAGGCGGCGCGGCGGCACGATCTGAATTTAGCCCTTTCTTATCCATAACTCAAAAACTGTGCTGTAGTTTTCATACAAAACTTACCAAATTTCCTAACTCTGTGAAATTTTCCAAATTTTTCTGTCATTTAGTGTCGAAACGTATGGAGGGGAGGACGGTCTGAATTTTGCACTTTTTTAACAGTAACTCAAAAACTGGGCAACGCAAAATTCTAAAGAAAATTGCAACGAATTTTAAATTAGATGTTCTTTCAAATGACACCCCACTCGTTTGGGTAAAAAAAAGTTTTTTTTTACCCCCTCTACCCCGGTCCTCTAAACACACAGAAATATAATTATTGGAGACTTTGCTATAGTTTTCATACAAAATTTAGCAAATTTCCTAACTCTGTGAATTTTTACAAATTTTTCTGTCAATCAGTGTCGAAACGTATGGGGAGGGAACGGTCTGGACTTAGCACTTTTTCGACAATAACTCAAAAACTGGCCACCGCAAAATTCTAAAAAAAATTGCAGCGAATTCCAAATTAGCTGCTCTATCAAATGACACCCCATTCGCTTGGGTCAAAAAAAGTTTTTTTTTACCCCCTCTACCCCGGTCCTCTAAACACACAGAAATATAATTATTGGAGACTTCTCTATAGTTTTCGTACAAAATTTAGCAAATTTCCTAACTCTGTGAATTTTTACAAATTTTTCTGTCAATCAGTGTCGAAACGCATGGGGGGAGGACGGTCTGAATTTGGCACTTTTTTGACAATATCTCAAAAACTGGGCATCGCAAAATTCTAAAAAAAACTGCAACGAATTTCAAATTAGGTGCTCTTTCAAATGACACCCCACTCGCTTGGGTAAAAAAAAGTTTTTTTTTACCCCTTCTACCCCGGTCCTCTAAACTCACAGAAATATAATTATTGGAGACTTCTCTATAGTTTTCGTACAAAATTTAGCAAATTTCCTAACTCTGTGAATTTTTACAAATTTTTCTGTCTGTCAGTGTCGAAACGCATGGGGGGGGAACGGTCTGGACTTTGCACTTTTTCGACAATAACTCAAAAACTGGCCACCGCCAAATTCTAAAAAAAATTGCAGCGAATTTCAAATTAGGTGCTCTATCAAATGACACCCCACTCGCTTAGGTCAAAAAAAAGTTTTTTTTTACCCCCTCTACCCCGGTCCTTTAAACTCACAGAAATATAATTATTGGAGACTTCGCTATAGTTTTCGTACAAAATTTAGCGAATTTCCTAGCTCTGTAAATTTTTACAAATTTTTCTGTCGATCAGTGTCGAAACGTAGGGGGGGGGAACGGTCTAAATTCGCACTTTTTTTACTATAACTCAAAACCTGGGCATCGCAAAATTCTAAAAAAAATTGCTTTGTTTTTTAAATTAAATGCACTTTCAAATGACACCCCACTTGACCACATTTTAAATAGTGTTTTTACCCCTCCTCATTTCCACCCCCTTAATAAATCTAAGTATGGAAATATGACACTTTTTTATATTGTTTATTAAAAACGTACTAATTTTTCTATCATTCCAAGTACATTTGAAAATTTTCGATCAGATAGGTTCGGAGCTAATCGAGGGAAGAAAACGCGAAAAAACGTCATTATTCAAAATTATACAAAAAAGGGTGAGGTGTAAAATTCCAAAATAAATTTTTATGGAATACTGAAATAAGTCCCTTTCATATGAAACCCTACTTGAATCTATAATAAATGTATTTTCTCAAAGGTCTCACATCTCAGCCCTGTAAACCAAACGAAAACCACTTTAGTTTTATTTGTATCCGTCATTTCATGTGGACAGGTTAGTTTTATACACATGCCAAATTTCAAGTCCATAGCATTTATAGTTTACGAGATAATCGATATAATGTGAAAAACACGTTTTACTCTCACCAATAGTGTTCCGTATAAAAAACGGAACCTTAAAAATCTGGTATAAAACGTTCATAAGCAAATTTAAAAATACTCGTAACTTCGTCAATTTTGCTCCAATCGACTTGAAATTTTGACACAATATTCTTAAAATATTATGCATTCAATTAAAAAAATAAAAAAAAAATGTAAAAAAAAAAATTTAATACCTTTGATTTGATGACTGAACCCTCAAT
The DNA here is from genome assembly GCA_963693315.1 of Diogma glabrata. Taxonomy (NCBI): domain Eukaryota; kingdom Metazoa; phylum Arthropoda; class Insecta; order Diptera; family Cylindrotomidae; genus Diogma; species Diogma glabrata. Next base: position 285,215,426 of record OY856188.1, read on the forward strand.
CTTTTAAATATTTGGGATTCATGCTTTATTCGAACAACAGCATACTTACAGATATAAAAGCTCGAATCGCTGCAGGTAATCGAACTTTCTACTCAATTAAGCTTCTCCTTGGATCACCATATGTATCAAGTAAAACCAAACTCAAGTTATTCAAGACGTTGATTAGACCGGTTGTGATGTAGAGATCACAAACGTGGACCCTTTCACAAAATGATGAATCACATTTATCTGTATTTGAGCCTAAGCTCCAACGCTACATTTTTGGTCCACTTAAGACACACGATGGAGAGTACAGAACGCGATATAACTTTGAGATCAGAGACCTTCTTGAGGGTCCAGATATAATAGGTTGTATCCGTTCCAACAGGATTGCTTGGTTTGAACATGTTCTACGAGCCGATTCACAGTCTGGAATGATTAAAAAAATGTACGTTAGTACTCCAGGGAGTGGGCGACCGCGAGGTAGACCACGACTGCAATGAGAGACGTAGTAAACGACCTTAAAAAAACCGGCCGACATGGTTATTATGTCACTGATGCGAATGACCGTGGTGAATATTCGAGGCTGATTAGCTTGGCAACACTCCTACATTGGGGCATGAACGCCATAAAAATAAATTGGTTAGATTATATTTGGGACTCTATTACTTAATATTTAATTGCAAATAAGGTTGTTTACGTGGATGAGTTGCCAAATGTGAATTTAAGTCTAAGATAAAAAAAAACATTCTACTGTCGTTAAGTCTGTTTAATCACAATTCCTAATGACAAAGTCGAAAACCATGTTTCTAGTAAGGTGAGCTGCTTCGTTTATTTGAAAAATGTAGATAAATTTACTAAAATTTGTGTTTTACACAATCTTACAACAATATTAAAGTATCTTCAGAAGAATATTTTTTAAAACAAATGTCAATTAAAGACTAATTCGAATCGACAATTCTGTCGAGAGTAAGATCAATTACTTTAAATTAATAAGCTAAAGTTTCAAAAATGCACATTAGTAAGGAATTGTTACAAGAAGAAGAGAATTTCATACCGTCGACGAAATTTTGCAATTACTGCAACAATTTGGATGGTTTGATTATTCCATACTCATAGCAATGGTTGCATGTTGCTCAATAATTGGCATATATTAGGGTTCCGTACTTTAAAAAAGTAAAAACGGTACCCTATTGGTGAGACTTCGGTGTCCGTCCGAATTTCTACATAATCAATTTACTCACAAATTATAAGTGCTATCAACTTGAAATTTTCTACAGTTTTTAAACGTGTTTTTCCACGCCTACTGATAACAAAAAAATTCAAATATTTGTTTTAATCTATATTTTATGAACATAGATAAGGAGATAGTAAAACAAAAGTTTTTTGTAAGGAATCGAGTTTGGTCTAGAAAAATCGAGAAAGTTCAAAATATTTCAAAAAAAAATTTCAATGATTTTTCGACTGCTTAGTTTTTTTGATATTGCCATAAACGGGTATTGTCTTTCCTGTCCCCCCCCTTTAACTTCGAACATTAGAAAAGAAAAAATTTGAAAAAATTCATGGTTATGGTCAATGTTGTAAAGATTGAATCAAAACTATAGCGGTCGGGTCATCATTTCAAATGTGATTCTGAGGGGGTTGAGAGTGGAAATTTTGAAAAAAAATTATTTTTGACCTCAGTGAGTGGGGTGTCATATGAAAGGTGATTTTTTTTCTAGTCCAAGCCAATTTTTTTTGCAATTTTTAAAAGCGCAGTTTTTGAGTTATGTTAAAAATTGTGACAAAAATTTCCTGTCCCCCCCTCTTAACTTCGAACATTACAAAAGAAAAAATTTGAAAAAATTCATAATTATGGTCAATGTTGTAAAGATTGAATCAAAACTATAGCAGTCGGCTCATCATTTCAAATGTGATTCTGAGGGGGTTGAGAGTGGAAATATTGAAGAAAAATTATTTATGACCTTGTTGAGTGGGGTGTCATATGAAAGGTGATTTTTTTTTCAAGTATAAATCAATTTTTTTTGCAATTTTCAAAAGCGAAGTTTTTGAGTTATGTTAAAAAATGTGACAAAAATTTCCTGTCCCCCCCTCTTAACTTCGAACTTTACAAAAGAAAAAATTTGAAAAAATTCATGGTTATGGAAAATGTTGTAAAGATTGAATGAAAACTGTAGCGGTCAGCTCATCATTTCAAATGTTATCTTGAGGGGGTTGAGGGTGGAAATTTTGAAAAAAAAATATTTTTGACCAAGTCGATTGGGGTGTCATATGAAAGATTGATTTTTTTCTAGTCCAAAACAATTTTTTATGTAATTTTAAAAAGCGCAGTTTTTGAGTTATGTAAAAAAATGTGAAAAAAATTTCCTGTCCCCCCCCCTTAACTTCGAACATTACAAAAGAAAAAATTTGAAAAAATTCATAATTATGGTCAATGTTGTAAAGATTGAATG